>CAJNDV010033781.1:9326-20648 GCA_905221635.1 Symbiodinium sp. CCMP2456
TTTACGGTTTAGGGTTTAGGGCTTGGCAGTCGCTGATTTCGGGCGGGCTTAGGACAGTAGTAGTTTTTCCAGGTTAGCATTCAACGGTATCGATCTTGACAATAAACTACTCGGACCCATACAATTAGATCCTAGACCAACCCTAAATCCTAAACCCAACACTCTTCACGAAACCCTAAACCCCTAAACCCTAAACCCTAAACCCTAAACCGTATTCAATGCACAACAAGCATGCAGGGCCCCTGGCACCATGAAAAGGCCAGGGCAGATAGCACATTGGCCTTGGTAGACAGGGCGTTTAGATTCGGAACGAAGGTTTAGAATGCGGGGTTTTAGGGTTTAGAGCTTGGAATTTAGAGTTTAGGTTGGAGCTGACAGGGTTCCGCAAATTCAATTTCAGTAACCTTGACGCCTCGACGCGACTGCCGATTTGATCTTTTGAGCTACGCAAGCATGCAGAAAACCTGAACTGGCAAAACAACCCAAGCCCCCTTTGGAACCCTTCTAGTACTCTTATATTAGCTCGTTTTCAAACCCTCGTCTTCCCCCCAAACCCTGCTGAAAGGGAGTATTTGTTCTCACCAGCTTTTGGGGCAGCGGGCTCTGGGGCTTCGGAGGATATCATACGCTGGTGCGGGGGTGGTTGTCAAAATTATGGTCCCTTTGGGTCCTTACTATAATACGGCACCTATGATTTAGGGTACCCCAAAAAGGGACCCTGATTTTGACAACTACCCGTGGAGTCTTCGTCGTCCTCATGATCATCCTTCTGATGTCTCCATGCCCGCACTTCAAGTTCGGTCTGGAGCGCTTGGGTTTAGAGCCAAATCCCTAAACGTGTAGGGTTTAGGGTTTAGGGTTCAGGGTTCAGGGTTTAGGGTTTAGGGTCTAAACCCTAAACGCTAAACCCGAAACACTAAGACACGTAAACCCTATCTCCGACCCGAGCACAAGGAGTTGTAGAACCCACGAGAGCTACCGTTCGAGGGGCATGCCCATACTCCCAAAAGAGATGAAAGATGTGAGTGTGTGCAGGGCTTAAGGCTGCCAAACATCGGGCTCGGACGGTTTAGGGTTTAGGGTTTAGGGTTTAGGGTTTAGGGTTTAGGGTTTAGGGTCAAGGTTCGCGACTTTTGCGGAAAAGGATGTGAAGCTTTAGGGGTTTGGCTTGGCTGGACTTAAATCCCCGAAACCTTAAGCTAGAGTCTAAGCGTCCAATAGTTCCGGTGCTCAGAGCTTGTAGGGTCTAGCGTGGGACTCCGGCTCTTCACAGAATGGGGCGTGTAAAAGCGATATCCGAGTGTCTGCGCCCAGGAGAGCCCAACCCATACACGCAGCATATGCAATAGCCATTCTCACCTCCAAGCTTTCAACACCACTCGCATATAGACTGGAAGGATCTTGTATGCCTGGAGGAACATAATTCCCACACGCAACGCATCTGAAGCGACGTTTTCCAATTCCAGCCTTACTCGTCAGGACGGCCTTGCCCGGAACTTGAGGCACTCTTTCCTTCCTGGATCAACTTCTCGATATCCCAAGTAACTATGCAAAAATCGGCCCGATCGGTCTGCTCCAAAGAAGTAACCCCCTGAACAGCGGAGAGGTCGTCGTAGGCGACATCGGCCAATAGGGGAAGTCTCAATTGAATTTACAGGTCCCGTTGGGTAACCGTAGGATCTCTGCAAACCGGACCCGGTGACGGAAAGGCATCGAATATCAAACCCTAAACCCTGAAGCCTAAACCCGAGACCCTGGTCGTCCCTAGGTAAGACCCGGGGCGACTATTTGGGGTTTATAGGGCTCAAGGTAACCTTGCAGAAAAGTCACTGGAACCCTTGATTGAAGGAATCCCTAAACCTTAAATCCTAAACCTTAAACCCCTAAACCCTAAACCCTAAACCCAAACCCATGAAGCCTCATAGGATTTCTTGAAGGAGTTTTGGAAGGAATTTATGTAGGAGGCCCCGACTGAACCGAGGTTTAGGGTTTTCGGTTTCGGGTTTCCGAATAGATTAAGGCATACAGGCCCCATAGGAGCTCTGTTTTGTGGCTTATATTTAGGATCCTATTAGGGAATCCCAAAAAGGAACTACTATGGTGCCTATGGGCAGATATATCGGGGCAGAGAGCACATGATGTCACTATAGTAATGATTCAGACCTTTAGATCAGGGTTGCCCCTGCGAGTTTTTGAACCGAAACCCTAAACCCCATACAGTATTAAGCCCTAGACTCTACTTAAACCGCAAACCCTCAACCCAAACCCCGCAAATCTCGACCCTAAACCATAAACCCTAATTCATCCCCAGACCCAAAAACCTAAACCCTTAAACCCCGAACCCCCAAAAATGCCGTAACGGAAGGAGTCCTGGGTCCCCTGCGTGAGGAAGGGAAGATGGAATTGGTGGCGGCACCTTCAGGGTTCTGGCTTTTTAGGGGATTGGTGGGTTTAGCGTTTAGGGTTCAGGGTTTCCGGCTTGTTAGGGGTTCAGGGTCTAGCTCTTGGTGGGTTCCTTGAGGGGTTCCTTCAAGGGATCCATGAGAATTACGTACTATAACGGTTACGGTAAGGGTACCATCGAGGTTTTGGGGGTTTGGGTTTAGGCCTGTGGGGCTTGAGGCTTTCGGGGGGTTCGGGTTAAAGGCATTCAGTCTTGAACAAAAAGGCAGCCAGAATCATTGAGAGAACTACCCATGTAGTCGCACTATAACATACCCCGAAACCCATATCATGTAGACCCTAAACCCTAAACCCTAAACCCTTGTAGGGATTCAGCTCCGGCCAAGAGTCGAGGTTACTAGGGCTTCGGGTGTTAAGGTTCCTTCTTATGATTTCGTTCTGTAAACCCTGAAAAAATAAGTTATTCTATATATCCCGGTTTAGGGTTTAGGGTTAAGTTATTCTATAAGCCCTGAAAAAGGTAAGTTATCTGGGGTTAAGATAAGGGTTGGGAGAGAAAGGTCTTCCAGACCCTCAGCCCAAAGGCCCACCCAAAACCCTAAACCCACGTGTACCCATACCGCTGATGATGATGATGATGATGATGATGATGATGATGATGATGATGATATATATATATATATATATATCCTGCATTACCCATAATGAGGAGTGTACCATAATTCCCATAGTTTAGGGTCCTTAAGGTAATGCGGGCTCAATATCATGAACAGTAGCACCTACCCCCCGAGTCCTCTTATAGAACCCTTAGAGGGAAACGATAAACCCCGTCTACCTCTAGTACCCTTATGTTTAGGGTTTAGGGTTTAGGGTTTAGGGTTTAGGGTTTAGGGTTTATGATACTAACCTTATAGAACCCTTACCTGAACCCTAAACCCTGAACCCTAAACCCAAACCTTCTAGAAGCCTTACCTGAACCTTCAACCCTAAACCCTAATCGTCTAGAACCCTTACCTGAACCTTAAGCCCCAAACCCAAACCGTCTAGAGCCCTTACCTGAACCCTCAACCCCAAACCCCAAAGGGAATTCGCTGAAGGAACCACAGAGGCCCCGATCAGCCCCAAACCCGACGCCCAAAACGCCGAACCCTCGCCCTACCATAAGGGTTTTGGGATTTGGGGTTTAGGGTTTAGGGTTTAGGGTTTAGGGTTTAGGGTTTAGGGCTTAGGGTTTAGGGCTTAGGGTTTAGGGTTGAGCGTTTAGGAAACTCCAACTGTGAGGTCGCCGGCTTTTTTGGTTGGTTCCTTTAAGGGCTCCTTCAAGGGATCTATAAGGGTTACTTTCAGGGTACCAGAAAGGTTTGGGATTCAGGTTTTGGGGTTTAGGTGTTTTGGCGATTTAGGTCTTAGGGCTTGGGGGCATGGGGCTTAGGGGTCTAGGGTTTTGGGGTTTTGGGTCTAGGCTTTAGGGTTGTGAGGGTTTGTAGGGCTCAGCAGATCGCGTTCCGTCGGCACGCGGCACTGACTGGCACAGCCAGGCGGTAATCCCTCAGTACGGCAGCCCAGTCGGTCGAGTAATTCGGCGGCGCTTCTTGCCAGAAAGCCCTGGTGTCGCGCAACGCCTGATCCACCTGACCCAGCGACGTATAGAGGTGCATAACACCTAATTGACCCCGAAGTGACACGTGAAGAGCGCACCATGTAGGAGCCATGGCTGCGTTCGATCTCGGAGCCTCCCAAAGTGGTGTAAGGTAGGGGCCCCCCATGATTACAGGGTTTAAGGTTTAAGGTTTCGGGTTTAGGGTTCAGGGTTTAAGGTTTAAGGTTTCGGGTTTAGGGTTTAGGGTTTAGGGGTTTAGAGGTTTAGGGTTTAGGGTTTAGGGTGCCGGAAGGATCAGGAGACTATGACTAAACCCTAAACCCTACCCATAGTCACAACCTCGATCCTCTGCTGACTGAAAGCTTCTATGAAATCCTTAACCCAAAAGCCGACAACATTGAAGCATGTTATGCTCGTTATATTCTGCGTTCGACTATACTATATTATAATACTCTATGCGATATTCTACTAAACCAAACTACGTCTTAATGTCTTGTTCCGTGTTAAGGACCAGGCCCTCAATCCTAAACCCTAAACCCCAAACCCTAAACCCTAAACCTTAAGGACCAGGCCCTCAACGCATTGGCTGCAGAAGAGGCCCCGGTTTAGCGCCTCGGAGCGAGAAAGCGAGCGGAATTTTAGAAGCCTTTACTAATGGGTTTATGGTTTAGGGTTTAGGGTTTATTTACCGTACCCATAGGGCCCATAGTAGTTCTTTTTTGTGGCTTATATTTAGGATCCTATTTGGGAATCCCAAAAAAGGAACTACTTTGGGGCCTTTGGGTAGAAACAAGGTGCTATGGGGCTTTTTGTAACAGGGTTCTATACAAGTTTTGCCCGTAATACACACGAACAAGTAATAAAAACAGAGTCCTTTAGGTCTAGCAGGGCCCTCTACATAAACAGGGCCGTACTAGTTGGCAAAGAGGATCTGAGGCATGCTCTAGTCCATTTGCGGACACTACCACTATCTCCCTAAACACTGAAAGCCCTAAACACTAAAGACCCCAAACCCTGAACCCCTAAACCCTAAACCCTAAACCCTACACCCTGAACACTAAAGACCCTAAACCCTGAACCCTAAACCCCAACTCTTCAGTTGTCCCAAGATGACGCGGGCTGAAGGCCTCAATGCCATCCCAAATCTAAGGATTTCAGGGTTTAGGGTTTAGGGTTCAGGGTTTAGGGTTTGGGGCTCTGGGGTTCTATAGGGTTCAAGAAGAGTTCTAGAAGGGTACTGGAAGAGTTCTATCAAGGTTACTATCGGGGGTTTCGGGTTCCGACCATCTCTGAAAAGGGGCTTTAGTACGTAGGTATATAGTTATAATAAGAACCCCCCCCCNNAATTATTCAGGCCCCCATGTTAAGGCCGAGGGTTCCGAGGGGATCCTGGGTCTGAGTACTCAGAGCTTTGAAGGGTCAGGTTCAGGGTTTCAGGGTCGAATAAGGTTTAGCGTTGTAAGGTCGCATAAGACTTAGAGTTTAAAGTTTAAAGTCGCAAAATATTCAAAGTTTGAGGTCATAAACAAAATTAGAGTTTAGAGTCGTATACGTCTTCGAATGTTTGAGGTTTTCTATAAGGTTTGAAGCTTAAAGCTTCTAGAGGCTTTTGGGCGAGGGATGGCTAGGGCTGCGACACCACGTCTTGTAGGTAGAACTTGGGAGTTTCCGAAAATAGGGGACCCCAATACAGTACTCTAAATAATAGGACCCTTATTATAAGGACCCCAAAATAAGGGTACCCCAATTTTCGGAAACCCCCACTTGACTCGCTAAAGCGGGTCGATGAAGTGCAGCCTTGATACGTAGCATGCTCGCAGGGCGACCCTCATCTTTGCCATCTGATATAGGGTTTAGGGTTTAGGGTTTAGGGTTTATGAGTTCATCCAAAGGGTCCAAGTACCATTATAGTAGGTACTTAATAGGTATTTGGGCCCCAAAAGTATAGACTATACTAGTACTTGGACCCTTTGCGTCATCTGTCTTGGTATGGTCCTTTCGAATGTTTCCGCGGGTTCCGGGGAAAATAACGACAGGACCACCCAATGGCCTTGTCTTCTGCGTTAATCTGGTGATGGTAGAGACACGTGGGTAGTTCTCTAAATTAGGGTCCCCTTTTAGGTCCCCAATATAGTACGGCACTCTTATTAAAAGGACCCGAAAAGGTACCATAATTTTGAGAACTACCCACATGGTTACCGGCGTCTTCTTCCCGGTCCAAACGGCCGCTGGCTGGTGCTTGACCAGCGACTCTGCGGCCAGCTCTGTCAAATACCGAAGCTTGGGGCTCGGTGAGACTCGGTAGACGGCCTTGCAGTTGGCTCTCAAAGAGGCATAGATGGAGGGCTCAGGCTCCGGAGGAAGACAATAGTCCATACTGCCCATCAACTCAAGTTTCGCTTTAATTAGCCCCCCCCCTTCCCTTCCCCCCAAACCTTAAAACCTTGTGCTGTTATAGCGCCGCTAGCATAAATATGATAAGGAACCCTCAAACCACTATTCTTATTATTAAAGCCCTTATATTAGGTTTGTGGAACTTTTGGGTTTACCTAAACCTAGGGCCTAGACCGTAAGTCCGGCAGAAGTACGACGGGAAATGAAACAGGGGCTGTCTGTGCTTGTGTGTATCTACGAAGAAATAAATCCATATGCCTTGGCAGGAACGTTTGGAGATAAACTGCACAGCTCTTGGGCTTTTTGGGGGTTTGGGTTTTGGGGTTCAGGCCTGAGGCGGCATCAAAAGACAGATTAATATCGTGACATGCCTCATACTCTGGTCAGGAAATGCTGGGACTAAGGCGGCCTTGGCGTACATACCAACCCTGACATAAAACGTAAGCCCGTAGGCTCTAAAACCCTAAACCTTAAGCCCTCAAGCCTAAATCCTAAACCCAAACCCCGCAAGCCTAAACCCTAAATCCTACGCCCATTCCATAGGTTCTGCTCCAAACCAAACCTCGACTCGAGCCTCGTGTTCTGCATGGTGGTTTCGGACTTGTGGGCTACATGGGTAATTTTTTAAATCAGGGTCCCTGTTTAAGCCGCAAAGTAATACAGTTACAGCAAAAAAGGACCTTAAAAGGAACCCTAATGCTGAAAACTGCCCACATGTTGAAAGCCCTAATTACAAAGCCCTAAACGCACCGAAAGGACCCACGAATGCCTCATAAACCCTTACGGAATACCAAAGCTTGGCTGTCTAGGTTCCCCAGTGTCCCCTTAACAGCGGTACCCTCTCTCCTCTTAGCCAGCATTAAATTTTAGGGTTTAGGGTTTGGGGTTTAATTTAGGGCTTAAGGTTTAGGGTTTGGGGAGGGCACCCTGATATCAAAAGGACACAAGGGTACTACTGGGGAACCTGGCTTTCTGAGCCCGCTGCATCGGTACAAGCTGTGCCGCCCTGGCAGGCACCCGGGGCTGGACAGATAGCCTCGGCAAAGCATTAAACCCTAAACCCTAAGCCCTAAACCCTAAACCCTAAACCCTAAACCCTAAATCCTAATCCCTAAACCCTAAACCCTAAGCCCTAAACCCATGCAAAGTCCTTTCAGATTTCTTCGTCTTCCTGTTCAGGGTTTCGACTGAAGGTCTACTTAGGGTACTGCCGTGGTAGGTTTCGACTTCGCTTGAAGCTTTCAGGGTGGCCTATATCCTGAATCTTCGACCCGGAACCCGGAACCCCCATCCACCGATTTCGTGTACCCTAAACCCTGAACCCTAAACCGCTAAATCCCGAAGCCCCTAAGCCCCTGAACCATGAACCCCCGAAGCCTTTTCTGCCCTCGAACGCCTCAAAGTCCGAAAGTCTAAAACAGAAGCTGAGCACCCGATATGCTCCCTATGGTGTAATGTTTACGGCTTAGAATTTCGGGTCCCTAAACAGGCTTTTTGTAGCAACACTTGCAAGCCTCAAGCTATCCCTGAAACTCATCAAATCATCAAATAATGCTGGAAACCTGCAGCAAGAAGAAACGCAACAAAAGACTCGAAAGACCGTGAATCTCAAACACCCCTAAACCCCTAAGCGCCCGAACTCTCAAAGGAACCCTTGTAGAACTCTTCCAGAGCCCCGAGAAAACCAAACGAAACCCTACGACGACCTACAGAGACCTTGTAACACCCTTTACCCTAAGCTCCCTAAACCCGGAACACCCTGAACCCTAAACCCTAAACCCTAAACCCTAAACCCTTTACCCTAAACCCTAAACCCTAAACCCCTAAACCCCTAAACCAAGCCCTGAACAAAAACCCTGCAAATCCAGCTCGGGCCCCCAGCCCACTGGAGGTCCGTCGGTGGCTGCGGGTACTGACCGAAAAATGTGGGCTTAGGGTTTTACGGTTTAGGTTTTTTTTTTTAAGGGCCCCTTTTCGTGTCAGCAGCAAGCTTCGCGACAAGCCCATATTGGGCGGGCGAGGATAAAGACCTTAAGATTAGGGTTTAGGATTTAGGGTTTCGGTTTTTTGTTGGGGTGGGGGCTTTGGGTTTGGAGTTTCGGCGTCGGGGGTTTAGGACTTAGGGCTTAGGAAACTAAAGCTTGCGGCAACCAAAGGCGAGTGCATTGCAACCAATAGTTCATTCCTAAACCCTAACCCTGAACCCTGAACCCTAACCCCGAACCCTGCTGAACCCTAGACCCTAAACCCCAAACCCTGAAGGAACCCTAAAACTCTAAACCCCAAACCCTGAAGGAACCCTAGACCCTAAACCCCAAACCCTGAAGGAACCCTAGAACTCTAAACCCCAAGACCTGAAGGAACCCTAAAACTCTAAACCCAACGGTCTCTCGGGCCCGGGGTTGAGGGTGTAAGGACTCTGCGGTAGAACGGCAAAACCAGCAGCCGAAATACCGAAACCCATCGACCCGACCCCTAGGCCATGAGGTCACGTCTGGAGCTCCAGCCCCTACGAAACAATCCCCAAAAACCATATTCAAATTTATAATATTCCTGAGGGTTCCTTATTGTTATTGTTGTTATAGTATAATATGCCTCAAAACCCTACCATGAGCACCCACACCCCTGCCTTGCAACAAAACAGAAGTCCGAGCCTCACGGCGAGTGGTGTTGTCTGGTCGTGGTGCTGTCTCATACACCTCCTGGGCACAGTTGACGGAGGCTTTATCTGTATTCCGCACACTTTGAGGTTCATGGGTAGCTATAAGTGGAGGTATAAGTCCCTTAAGTTGGGTTATAAGCCCCATAATATGGTTATAAATATTGTTATAACTATAGTTACCCTACGTATAACCCCACCGTAGAACTATCCACGAACCGGAGCAAAAAGCCGCACCCTCAACCCTGAGACCTTGACCCCAGATCCTACAGTACTAAACTCTCCTGAACCGACGAACCGCCAACACCTAACGGTGGGGTTATAGGTGGGGTTATGGGGTTCCTCTAAGGGTTCCTTTAAGGGGTTCTATAGGGTTTAGGGTTTAGGGTTCATGGGTAGTTATAAGTGGGGTTATAAGTAGGGTAACTGTAATAGCCCATATTAGGGGACTTATAACTCCACTTATAACTACCCATGAACCTCCAAGTAACACCTAGTAGTTTGCGAGAAACTGCGAAACCTAGACTAGACTATTCAGCCCCAAAGGTTTGGCATGCGCTGTCGTCATCATCAAGTCGATCAAACGCAGATAGATCACCCGTTTAGGGTTTATAGGGGTTTAGGGTTTAGGGTTTGGGGTTTAGGGTTTGGGGTTTAGGGTCCATTTCCCACCTTAAATCGTCACATAGTGCACGTGTATATGCGCACACACACACGCATCGCACAAGTCGGTATCCGAACAGGTGTACAGACACACGCACACGGCGTGCATGGCAAAAATACATACGTATGTATACACACGTGTACATCCATAGGCATATACATGCGTGTGTGTGTGTGTGTGCAATGTGTGGGACCACATAAACACTAGCAACCCTGAGGCACCCCGAAACCCAGCTTTGCGGTGTTTGCTGCGTGTAATGATAATGGCCTATGTCTAGCCCTAAACCCTAGATCCCTTCCAGGTGTATAGTAACACTTCTAGCATCCCTAAAGGACCCCTGAAAGGAACCCTCGAAGGAACCCACCGACAAACACCAGTCCCCCAATATAGAAGCCTAAATAATCACCTATAATATTCTTAGGGCTCCTAGGGCGCTTTGGTGTCCGCTGCAAGGGTTTAAGGTTTGGGGCTTATGGTCCTAGGGTTTGAGGTTTGGGCTTTACCGAAACCCAAGTAGGTAACGTAATGCTTGATGTTATAACAAAAGGCCATCATTCTACTTATTTTTGGGGTCCATGTAGCGCCGAAGTGAAGGGGTCAAGCAGTTGCTTTGGGATGCAGGGCGAGAGGCAGAGGTGGTTCAGGGCTTTAGTAGGGGTTTCTGGGTTTGGGGTCTTCTGGTTTTTGCTTAACCCTAAACCCTAAACCCTAAACTCCTAAACCCTGTTGCTTATTTTCCAAACGCCCTCGAGTCGTCACCGAGACCTGGCGCAAAAAGGACAAGCCCGTCCTCTCTGAGGTACAAGAGGGTCCTGCGCTGCCCGTCTTGGGCTTGGGGCTTACGGCTTAGGGCTTACTTGGAGTTCATGGGTGGTTATAAGTGGAGTTATAGGTCCCCTAATATGGGTTATAATTGTAGTTGCCCTACTTTTAACCCCACATGTAACCATCCATGAACCTCCAAGTGGGGCTTACGGGTGAGGGTTTAGGCTTTAGGGTTTAGGGGTTAAGGTTTAGGGGTACGGGACAGATAACCACTCCCCCCCAGTCAACAACAAGATGTTGAGTGAGCACAGGAAGGAAGAAGTTAAGTGGTGGATGTGAGACGTAATTGCAGACCGCCAGTTGAAGATGTCTTGATCTACCCTAAACCCCTAAACCCTGAACGTCCCTGAACTCTAAACCTCTAAACCCTGAACGTCCCGAAACCCTAAACCCTAAACCCCTAAACCTCTAAACCCTAAAAGTCCAGAAACCCTACACCCTGAACCCTAAACATCTATAAACCCTAAAAGTCCCGAAACCCTAAACCCTAAACTCCCCCTAAAACCAAACTCCGGCACTCCGGGCCCTTCGGCTGCTTGCTACAGGACTCGGCTGAGTGCCCTAGTCCCAAAAAAGGTTGACCTCTTCAAGTCTGGTAGGGTTATGTCCTAAACCTTAAACCCTAAACNNTAAACCCTGAAGCCTAAACCCTAGAGATTAAAGGCTACCTTCTCAGCTACTAAGAATTACTTGCGGGATTCCGGACACCGAAAAACAGGGGCCTTTCTATTTACCAACCAATACTATTCCAGGGGCTCCTTGTTATAATTATCGTAT
>CAJNDV010033783.1:16802-27269 GCA_905221635.1 Symbiodinium sp. CCMP2456
TTTAGGCTTTACGGTTTAGGGTTTGGGCTTTACGGTTTAGGGTTTAGGCTTTGGGGTTTAGGCTTTGGGGTTTAGGGTTTAGGCTTTGGGGTTTAGGGTTTAGGCTTTAGGCTTTGGGGTTTAGAGTCCCTTTAGGGCTTGGGTTTGAAGATGTTGGGGTTCAGGGTTGCGGGCTTAGGGTTTAGGGTTCGGGGTCTAGGGGTTTGGGGTTTAGGGGTTCAGGTTAGGGTTGATTGTTTGGGGTTTGCGGTTTGGGGTTTACGGTTGAGGGTTTAGGGGGTTCAGGGCTTTGGGCTTACGGTTCGGGGATAGTAGTTTCAGGGTTAGAACGGTTAGATGCAAGGTCTCTTCTCGTTTTGCCCACCAGCTTTGCTTTTCGCCCGAGTTCGTGGTAGGCTTCAGATTTGGGGGGTCTCTAGGGCTCAACACCCTAAACCCTCAATCCTGAACCCTAAGCCTTAAACCCTAAGCCCTGACGCCTTGCGGCTTTAGGACTTTAGGATTTATAGGGTTGAGACTTTTGGGAGTTTCTTTCCTCGGTTCTAGGCCTGGAGGCTTCGAGGGCTTTAAGGGTTTACGGTTTAAGGGTGTCGGCGGTGAGGGCCGAGGGTCGTTAGTATGGGAGCCTTAATAACAATTACCTATCCTATACTACTTTTGGGGGCTCCTCATTTTAAGTATAGTATTAAAAAACCCACCAAAACCATATTCTAATTACATTAAGTTTTGGGTCTGGGCTTCTTGCGATGAAGTTTTGCCTTAAACGCTGAACCCTATATAAACCCTAAACCACAAGCCCTAAGCTTCCTGGCCCATCGGCACGCCTCTTCGGCGTTGGGAGTTCGTCGTCTTGGGATGCAACCTTTCCTCTTCTTGGTAATAGTGTGGCCTTAGTGGCTTAAAAGAATTACCTACACCATTTTAGGGGTTCTGTAGTCTAACTACAGTATATTATGCCCCGAAGCCCTATTCTAATTGTTGAGGCCCCTACAGTAACCACGCCCCAATTCCAAGAGAGTCTTTGCATCAATAGACCAGCCGTTTAGAGTTTGTAGGGGTTAGGGCTTAGGGTGCGGGTAATCATTCGAAAGGATGATGCTGGTACGATCTAGCTTGAGGAGAACCACGACAGCTTCATAGCTCGATGATCGAGCGTGTGCCGGAAAACGACTGGCAACAGAGCGGTGTGGCCAGTGACCTCGGGTGCTCAGGTGTACATTAGCAGCCCCTACTTGAACTCGAGACCCCGAACCCTGAACCCTCAACCCTAAACCCTAAACCCTAAATCCTACTCCTCAAAGGGGCTTTCAAAGTCAAGAGAAGTCTCTTACAGAAAGCTGTCGCTGGCTTCACGTGACGCTGGACCTAAACCCAGGTCTTACCCGGACACGCTTCAGCTCTAAACCCTCTACTGTAAACCCGAAACCCTAAACCCTAGCCCTTAACCCTCAGCCCTTGACCTCTTTTCGAAGGAGAGTTTCTTAGAACCAGGGATCCCTTTCCAAGGTCTTCGTTCTCATAAGGACCCTACTATTCGGGGACTGTGCTCTGGCTTGCTTATTTATTCTTCTGAAACTCCCACGTATGCTCTGTTTGGGGTCGAAAGCCGATACCCGAAAGTTCAACTCCCGAAACCGACTCGGTGTAAGGGTGCTAAACCCTGAACCCTAAACCCTAAACCCCTAGATCCCTAAATCCTAAACCCTGAACCCTGAACCCGAAACCCTAAACCCTGAACCCTAAACCCTAAACCGCTAAACCCTAGATCCCTAAACCCTAAACCCTAAACCCCTCAACCCCTAAATCCCTAAACCCCTAAACCCTAAACCCCAAAACCCTAAATCCCTAATCCCTAAACCCTAAACCCTCTACCCTAAACTTCAACCCTAAACCCCTTAACCCCTAAACTCTAAACCCTAGACACTCTTTTATCATATGTATTTAAACCCTATACGTTCGTGAGAAAATGGCCCCCCCCCCATTCTCACGAAGGTGGCCACCTCAGCCCGAAAACATTAAGTGTAGCACCAGAGAATAAGTTCCCAGATGACCGCGCCCCTAAACAGAAAAGGGTTTAACCACAAAAGTTGAGAGATTTTTTGTTTGAGTCCAAGTAGCCAAAGGGTCTAACCAAAAAAGTTGAGAGAGTTTCTTCTTTGAGTCCATCAAGTAGCTTGCAGCAACTTCTAAACACCAAAGGGTCTGACCACAAAAGTTGAGAGAGTTTCTTCTTTGAGTCCATCAAGTAGCTTGCAGCAGCTTGTAAACACCAAAGGGCCTAACCACAAAAGTTGAGAGAGTTTCTTCTTTGAGTCCATCAAGTAGCTTGCAGCAGCTTGTAAACACCAAAGGGCCTAACCACAAAAGTTGAAAGATTTCCTTGTTTGAGTCCATCAAGTAGCTTGCAGCAGCTTGTAAACACCAAAGGGCCTAACCACAAAAGTTGAGAGATTTTCGTCTTTGAGTCCATCAAGTAGCTTGCAGCAACTTCTAAGCACCAAAGGGTCTTACCGCAAAAGTTGAGAGATCTTGTTCGCTGAGTCTATCAAGCAGCTTCGACTTTACAATCAAATCGATTATGTGATGCGGCAAAGGGTAGGCAGTACAAACGAAAAGTAGGGTTTAGCTTAGACTTGGCGTATTGACCATCTTTGTTTTGTCTGTGTATGTTGTGACAAGTTGTTGTGTTGAGGCATGTTGAGACAAGTAAAAGTGTTTTTCTTAATGTGAGGGGAACCTATGGGTCGGTATGAAGCTCGTGAAAAGAAAGAAACTTTTTATTTTCCAATGTTATGGAATTCCTCGGTGGGTGGGTGTTATGTTTAAATCGTGAATGTAACTTTACTATAAAACCGCTGGATCCGCAGCTGCTGAACTCTAAACCCTAAACCCTAAACCCTATAAACCCTATAAGCCCTGTAAACCCTGAACCCTATAATCCCCATAAGCCCTATAAGCCCCAAAACTTCAAACTTAAACCCTAGCTTTTTCCGGTCAGGCTTTGAGGGCTGGGGTCTCATGCCCCGTGGGAATTCTAGGGCCAAGCAAAAAAAGGGCCTTAAGAATTTCAATAGGGCTCCTCTAAAGGGTGATAATAGGGGACTTAAAACTCCACTTATAACTACCCATGAACCTCCCAAGTAGAGTTTAGGGTTCAGGGTTCCATGAACTTGATGCACCTCGCAACCCCAACCCAAGGGCCGCAAGTGTTAAGGGTTTAGGGTTTAAGGCCAGTGTTAAAAATTGAGGGGCTGCCCGCGCATGCTAAGGGCGGGCTTAAGGGGGTCGAAACTCGTTCGACCGCGAGGAAAGTCCGGGAACAGCAGCAGGTGAAGCAGACACGGCGGCGCAACTTGGCAGCAATCCGTCAGAGCTGCAGAGCGATTGAACGTGTAATGTTTGATCGAAGGGGTTGTCTTAGTATCATATATGTGTGATGCATGTGCTGCTAGACTCGAATCACAGTACTCCTGTATTTAGTTGATGTTGTGCATCGTTTGTGGAGTCCGCTTTTTACTGAGAATCGGGTGCATGCTTGTGAATAAAGCCTCCTCTTTGGTTCAATAGACTTGAATGGAGCATTTGTGATGGTGATGACGGGCGGTGATTATTTTGGTAAGTGATAACGATGCTGACGAAGATGCTGACGATGTCGGTGCTGTGTTTCGGTTTTTCCTTTGCATTGTCTTGACTGGCGCATGCCACAGCAGCTGCCTTGACAGTCCATACAAGCCATGTCTTCCCCGAAGCCTTAGTTCCACAGGCATATGCAAGCCGCTGCCGGCAGGCAAGAAGAGATGCATGTATCTCCACTTTGCTGACCTGGTGCATTCCGATGTTGAGAAAGGGAGTATAGCCACGCGCGAACAGAGACCATCCAGATGTTGAAACGGGGAGTATAGCCACACGCGTAGACAGAGATCAAAGGAAGGGAGTGCAGCATTATAGACATGCAGACAGGCATACAGATGGGTGCAGGAAATGAGTGAAGGAATTGTTTTTATTGTTCGTGGCAAGTGTGCACGGGACGAGGGGGGGCAACAAGATGTAGCAAGTAATATAAGGGCCTAACTTATTACCCGTACTAGTTGGCGGGCTCCTTATTATAACTATACCCAGTATGACATATCCCAAAACCCTGTTCTAGTTGGTAAGGCCACTATAGCAAACGTCATATAGGGGCCTTAATAATTAGAATAGGATTTCTTTAAAGGGTTCCTTTAAAGGGTTCTATAAGGGCTAGTACAAGGGTTTAGGGTGTAGGGGCCTTATAATTAGAATAGTGTTTGGTGGTATACTATATAATTTTATTGAGGAGCCCTCAAAAAAACCTTAAGGCACCCAAGCTAAGGTTTTCTGGGCCTTTGCTGTAGACGGTTCTCAATGTATACTTTTAGGGTTTAGGGTTTAGGGCATATTCTGAAGAAGGAATCAGCAGTGCAATGTTCAATATGCCTCCCAGTCCCTCTAAGAAGTACTTCCTTGAACCGCAAGGTGCACAGAGTCCGCATCGCCCAAACCCTACACCCTAAACCACCCAAACGTCAAATCCCAAACCCACAACCCCTAAAACCTAACCCCAGGTTCCAAACACCCAGCCATACGAATCTTCGATCGCCCCCAAACTTGGAGGTTCATGGGCAGCTATAAGTGGGGGTATAAGTAGGATATCTACAATTATAACCCATATCAGGGGACTTACAACTCCACTTATAACTACCCATGAACCTCCAAGAAACAAGCTCGTTCAGATGTTCGCCCTCCGCGCTTCGACTTTCTGGAAGATTGGGACCAAACGGAGGCTCCAGCAAAGGCAAGGCGTGCAGAGCGCCCCTATAGGCCCCTACACCCCGGAAGCCCTAAACCCTGAGAGCCCTAAGCCCCGAAACTCTTAAACCTCTAAGCCGTTCTAAGCCCTAAAGAGTGTCGGGTGTGGGGGCTGCAGGGCTGTAAGATTCTCGTGCCTGTAGAGCGTGTAGGGTTTGGAGTTCAGGACGTAAGGTTTAGCTTGGGGGGCCCTAAACACTGTATCAGGGTCTAGAGTTTATTGTGCGAGGGTGCAGTGTCCAGTGTGGAGGGCTGGTTAGGGATCCCTCGACCTCAGCCCCAAAAGTTCTCGAAAGTTTTGAACTAA
Source organism: Symbiodinium sp. CCMP2456 (assembly GCA_905221635.1). Lineage (NCBI taxonomy): Eukaryota > Dinophyceae > Suessiales > Symbiodiniaceae > Symbiodinium > Symbiodinium sp. CCMP2456. The sequence goes on from CAJNDV010033783.1 coordinate 21,937, forward strand.
CGCGCGGTCCTGCGGCTTTAGCTTGACGTGCACCTTTCCCAAGGGACACTTTCAAGCACCGCAAAAACCTGACATCCAGCCCCTAGGCCTTAGCAGGAAAGCCGCTCAGAGCCTCACCAAGCCAAACCCTAGACCCCACACCCCCGAAGCCCTAAGCCGTCGGGAGCTCTTTCGGGTTCATGGTTTAGGGCGAAGCCCATGTGGGTAGTTCTCCAAATTAGGGTCCCTTTAGGTCCCCAGTATAGTATGGCACCCTTATAAAAAGGACCCTCAAAGGGAACCTAATCTAGAGAACCACCCGTGTGTAGACGGCCCCCATCTTGAATTGTTACATTGAGGCTGAGGGGTTCTCGTTGACAGGGTCACTATCTGGAGCTTCTGGGACGTTTGCGAGACAAGAAAATAGAGGACTCTTAAGCCCGGAGCCATAAACCCTAAACCCTAAACCCTAAACCCTACAACCCTAAACCCATAAACCCATAAACCCTAAACCCTAAAACCTACAGTGCTTTAATACGCAAGCTGCCTCGGGGTCCGCCGTAGGCGCCGATGGCAGAACCTACGCCGGCACCCCCAGCTGCAGCTGAGATTGTGCAGGCCACTTGGTGTTCCTGGTCGGGTCTGAGGTTTTTTTAATCCGTAACCCTAAACCTTAGCCCTAAACCCTAAACCCTAACCCTAAACATTCCTGCCTGGAGGTTCATGGTTAGTTAGAAGTGGAGTTATAAGCCTCTCAATATGGGTTATAATTATAGCTACCCTACTTCTAACCCCACTTATAACTACCCATGAACCTCCAAGTAGACCTTAACCCTAAACCCTAAACCATAACCGTAAACCCTTGAACAAAGTCCCAGGGTTTTGGGTTTGGGCTTTGGGAAGGTTCCAAAGTCCTTGTCGTCGGACGGCCCTAGGAGCTGGGAGCTGCTTGTGCTCACAAGCCCAACTTTCGTCGGAAATTCTACTTGGCAGCTGACTGAGTACACTTGTTGGGATCATGTAATCCCTATTGAACTGACCGTGTACACCTTTGAGGGGCTTGTGAACTCCGCACTAAGCCAAAATCCTAGATTTTGAACACTAAACCCTAAACCATAGGCCCTAGACCCTGAAATCTCAAGCAATTCCACCGGTCAAGTGTACGGTGCTTTCAATGCTGCTCAGGCTTTCGCATTTTGGCTTTTAGGGTTTGGACTCCTGGATTTTTGGATTTTGGGGTTGCCGCGTGTGTTTTCGTAGCGGCATTGCTGCCCCCCCCCCCCCCTTCCCTTTAGTTCCGATTCAGAGACCCGACGGGGAAGACTTGAAGTAGAAGTCAGACAGTAGGAACATCATTATCCTCATGCCCTTAAGGTAAAGTATACGGTCTAGTGGATGCTAGCCCAAAGCTTCCTCAATCTGTGTTCCAACATTCCGGGGTTCACGGTGAACCCTCAAGCCGACTTGTAGGGTTTGAGTGGAGGACTTCTGTTGTGTACCTGCCCTCTATGTATTTTTTTGTGCAATGCTTGTGCCGTTTCACACGGCCTTGCTTCAAAGACAGCAGAGGTTCTTCTACCTGATCTGTTGCGCCCCGACTGTAAGCCCTACGCCCCCTGCACCCAAAGCTTCTTTGGTGTAAGTCTGTTGGGTCCGAATAGGAAGGAATAGTCGCCACCAAGACTCGGACAAAATGAGAACCCCGCCTGTAGCGATTTGGGTCTTCGTGGTTTTGGTGTTTTGGGTGTTTTGCCCTTCAGGATCTGTATCGTTAGGCATTAGGGTTTATGGAGTTAGAGGGTACCCTTTTCAAGATTTGAAATTCATATGCCCTCCAAGATACATCTTAAACAAGGAGCATTCCTTAAACGAGACGGTATTTACATATACTTTTATAGCATGTACTTATATAGCATAGGTATATATATATATATATATATACACATGCATTTGAATATGTAGACCTGATCCACATGTAGATCTGATCATCTGTGAGTTTAACTACACGATGTATGAGGAAACCCTTTATGAGATATGTAACATCATTGAACAAAGTGTAAGGTCTATCGGAAGACCCCAGAGACCCTAAACCCTAAATCCCCTAAACACACTAAACACATTAAACCCTAAACCCGAAATCCCCTAAACACCATAAACACACAAAACACACTAAACCCTAAAGCCTAAGCCTAAACACTATGGGAGGAGCCCCCTGATTTGCTCAGCTTCGAAGATTCGCCCGGTCTCGAGCCAGCGCCTGAGACCCATTTTTTTGGGTGGTTTGGTTAAGGGTTAACACGGCTCCATAAGGGCCAGGGGTCTATATGGTTCTGTATTTTTCGTTAAGGGTTCTAAAGGCTTCCATAGCGAGCCTATAGGGTTCTGTGGAGGGTTCAGGGTTCTGTTGACGGGTGTAGGGTTTGGCTCAGGGTTTGTATGCGTGTAATAGCTAGGTCAAATTTTGTTTTGTGGACAGCCATGGCAGGAATGTTCTTAGCGACTGTGCATCTACATCTTTCACCAACACCGAGACGCGGGTGTTTGACAAAAAGTTGCCCTCTCCAAAGCACAAAAACCCTCCGTCTCAAACCGAGAAACCGTGAACCCTAAGTGTTGGCTTTCTGAAAAGCTCAAAGTTTCTCACTCCTTGAACATCAGGGCTCCTCATTGTGCATAAAGGTAATATAGGGGCCTAAATAATTACCAAAACTGTTTTGGGGGTTCCTGATTCTAATTTTTCGTATGAGACACCCCAAAACCCTATTCTAATTATTAAGGCTCCTATAACCCTAAACCCTAAACTCTAAACCCTAAACCCTTAAAGCCCTAAGCCCTAAACCGTAAACCTATACAGTAATCTTCCACAGTCGTATTGGCCGAGGGACCCGAAAGGCAATTCTGCATAAAGAAAGTGCAGCAATTACAGTGGCCTGGATAGTTACAAATAATATTCCGTAGGGTTACTTGTAGTATAGTACACCAACCACAAAATGCCAGTCACTGACTACTGAGGAGCCTATATTGCAGGCACTTTTTAGGATTTGAGTTCGTCGGTTGCCAGGCAAACACCCCTGCTGTGAAGCATAGCGCGCATGCAGCAGATGCAGCAACTTGCATGATAGGTTCTCAGAGCTCGTCTGTCAAAGACGTGTCAATGCAGTTTGGGTGATTGGGGTAAAGCATTGCCGGGTAGGAAACTAGTTACAGTCTCGATTTGAGGCATGAAGTCCGAATAGACTCTACCCCTAGACCCTAAACTCCGAACCCTAAACCCTCAACCCTTCCTGGGCCAGCTCCGACCTTCTGGATATGGATGACGGGTGCGCAGCTGAGGAAGGTTTTGGACTTCGTCGATTGAGGTTTCGGGCTTCCAGAATCGTGCAAACACTTCAACATCCATTCCGAAAGAGCTGAAAGCAGAAACCCCCTTAACCTGCAGGGTCCTCCAGGAAGCAGCATGTTCTCATGATCGCAGCAAGTCCACGATGAGAGCCCGAAGCACGGACAGCTGCGTCATTCGGAATGGGCGCCACCCGGTTTGAAGCAGAAGTGACCCTAATTATTTGCCTGTTGCACCTACTATGGCTGTGCGGAGTATCTAGCTCCTAAAGATTCCGCGCAAGCTTCTGGACAATAGTTTTTTCGCGTAGATCCGGCCCGAAAGGAAAATCCACCCTGTTCTGCTCTGCTTGTGCGCAGCCAGTTACTAATTACACCCACTACCACGCTACACTGTGAAAATCACTACCGCTAATTACCTCTACTGCTGCCACTGCTTCTGCTGCTGCTGCTGCTGCTGCTGCTGCTGCTGCTGCTGCTGCTGCTGCTGCTGCGACTACTTACGACGACGACTGCTACCACTGTGATTGTAAGGTTGATAGTCCACAGTTCCGCTTATGGTGTCAGGCCTGGAACCGCAAAAGCTCTCGACAAGAAGAACCAAGGAAATGCCCTGGCTCGGTGCCCAGCTTTTCCTAGAGATTCTTGTGATCTAGCTTCTGCGGTTTTGGGGCTTTGTGGTGTTTAGGTGTAGGTTGCGATCGCGTTTCTCGGTGTTTAGCCCTTGTGGGTGTTTCATCTTGTGGCCTCTGCCGGTGCAAGTTGTTCAGCCTGGGCTAGTAAAGTTGTTGCATGATTTTGCTTTTTGAGCAAGAAGCTCGAAGTCCAGCCCTTTAGCATTTAATGTAGGGGCCTAAACAATTACCTATTATCGTATTTTGGGGGTTCCTTATTAGAAATATTTTATAATGGGCCTCGAAACCCTATTCTATATTAAGGCCCCTATATTGGGCCGATTACTCGAAGGCCCTTCGTTGCATCCTCACATCTTGGATGCCGAAGGTTCCGGACAGTATGGTATCCGCTGTCGGAGTTTTCGGGTTCTGTTTGATGCTCCAGGAAATTTGCTACAGCTGCCTATTGAATTCGATGATCGCTTTGGGACGTAAACATCCGGCTTTAGGGCATCACTGCTTGATTTTGGTTTGCTTGCTTCCCGCGTCGGTGTGCCTTGACTTGGGCCATAGACCCATGGCCATTTTCAAGGGTGAGGCCAGTCCTAAACCTAAACCCTAAGTTGGAGCCACCCCACGGAAGGATTGCACAGGCAGCTAGCAAGATGCGGATCATGCTGGCCCCCCAAATTCGCCGCAAGCATTCATCTCCATGTTGAACCGAACCCCTAACCCCTAAACCCCTAAACCCCTGAACCCCTACACCCCTAAGCCCCCAAACCCTCAACCCCAACCCCTATACTAAACCCCTAAACCCCTAAACCCCTAAGCCCTCAACCCTAAGCCCTATAAAGCGCACACCCCTGAACACTAAAGCCGATATGGGAGTTACGCCTTCCAGGGCTTTCGGATTTCGCCCGTCCCAGGTGTTTAGGATGCGGGGCTTCCCTAAACTTTAGGGTTTAGGGTTTGGGGTTTAGGTTTTAGGGCTTATTAAACCCTAAACCCTAACGACCCAAGAAGTGATTCCTGCACATATGCTTCGGCACCCATCTACAGCTTCTTTACCAGAGGGCTTGGTTGACGGTTTTGGGTTTGGGGTTTACTTGGAGGTTCATGGGTAGTTTTAAGTGGAGCTATAAGTCCCCTGATATGGGTTATAAGTACAGTTACCCTAATTATAAACTCTTTTATAACTACCCATGAACCTCCAAGTAGGGTCTAAACCCTAAACCCTAAACCCTAAACCCTAAACCCTAAACCCTAAACCCTAAACCCTAAACCCTAAACCGAGGGTTTACCCTGAGGTCAAAACCAAAGAATTCCAGGGGGCGGTGCAAGCGTACGAGGCTGTTGCTGCAGACGTTGCTGCCTAGGGGGGTTTAGGGTTAGGGGTTTAGG
>CAJNDV010033784.1:19759-33143 GCA_905221635.1 Symbiodinium sp. CCMP2456
CAAAACCTGCACACAGCTCTTCCGCCTTTTTTCAGCCATGCTGCACCAGCTTTTCTGTCGACAATCAACAGTCATTCCACCGCTCGGAACGACAGCCCTGAAGAAGCGCAACACCGTCTTCACACACAGGCTTACGTCCGCATCCTCTTGTCTTCTGGCTGCCTCACTTCAGCAAGCTGGAGCTCCAATCGGCGACGAGGCTCCTTGTACATCGCCTTCTGCTCCTATGCATCCTTGATATGGGCCTCGGCTCTCACAAGTTGACGTGGGAGTTGCTCGCACCCATCTCCCAGGACTGCCCTCTCCAGGACGGCCTTCCAGAGCTGCAGCTGCTCCGCCTTGCTCTTGGCCTCTTCTGCCGACATGCAGTCCTCGCGTTCAGCCTCGAACTGGGCTAGGTGCTCAGCGAGCTTTTGGCAACGCTTACGGATGTCGTAATCATGAAGAGGTGTCCACCTGTAATGCAGACTTGTTCGTCCAAGTCGGACCTTGTCGTTGCTGTTCGTGGTGACGATCCAGTTGCCCTCGAGGCTCTACCAGGCGCGGAGGTACAGGACCAAGGCGGAGAGAGTTACGACACTGGCTAGCCTTGTGGCGGAGGCGAAGAGAACAACCACGGCTGCTAGTAGGCGAGAACTTCTGAAACGTGGAACGCGAGGATCATGAAAGCGGACATGGGCCGGAGATGTGCTAACTCCTTCCGTTCTTGTCCAGGTCGTGCGCCAAAAACGCCAGACAAACGATGGAAAGCCCGACACTGGCCCACTTCAGGCCGGCCAAGGCTCAGCTCAGCTCTGAAGTTGCCGGCCACCGCCAAGGCGTCAGCCTCCTTGGAACAGCCTTGAGCTAAAACTTGAACAAGGTCTTCAGCTCCCCAAGTACCTACTATATAGGGTACTAGAGCCCCTAGGGCCCCATATAGTAGGTACCTGGGCGGTTAGGGTCTTCAGCTCCCCACGGAAATCTCGTAATCAGTCTGCTGGGAGATGCTGAGGCCCCCGGCTTGATGTCCCTCTGCTGCACTTTCTGACTGCACGTGGGCACGGATTGCGCAGAGTCATATATATATATATATAGATTTATATATATATATATATATAGATTTTTATATATATATATATAGATTAATATTTATATTTACATTTATATATTTATTTTTTATTTGTCTATTTTTATTTATGTATTTATCTATATTTATTTATTTACTTTCTCTATTATATATATACACACTTGTTTATAGAGATCGAGAGAAAGATAGATCTTTAAACACACCTATATAATTATATTATATATATACACAATTAATTACATAATGATGAACTATCCATCAATGTGTTTGTTTACTTATTTGTAGATACACACACATATATGTGTATATATATATATAGAGAGAGAGATCATGTTCCCAGCACTATTTTCGCCTTAATCCGGTTTCTGGGGGTTACCTATAGTCTCCATTGTAGGATACCTTATAAAATCCTTATTATATATTTGGTTAAACCCAAAAAAGGAACTACAATGGAGACTATAGGTAACTGTAAGCCCCAAGGAGCCGAGCCTTTCTTTCGGCACGCGCTGCTCCAAGAAGCGGATGATCCGACTGCGGCTCTTCTTCGGCACCTTCCCGGTGCGGCCTAGACTCCCCTGTATGCTAATATCCTACCCCGCTGTATATACAGACGATAAGGAAGCTTTTTCTACACTGAATCACTTCAGGATTCTCTGCGGCCTTGCGAGCATTCAGGAAGCGCCGCAGAAGCCAAAACTGCTTTCTGCTGCTGGCCTGGCGCATGTGCAAAGAAGGCGTCTCGACGTTCCAGACTTGGTTCTACAAGTACGGTCGGGTCGGACTTCTGCCGCCTCTGGAACATATGCATGCCAGCATATGGCGATGCTGACTGCGCCGTGACCAGAAAATTCATCGCGCAAGGCCTGCATGTTCTGAAGAGACATCATGGAGCTGGTCACCTGGCAAGGCACGCAGCCTTTGGTTCATGACAGTGCAGCCATCTTCAAGCGCAAGCCGCCTGGCCGATCACGGAAGAGAAAACGATCAGCGCAAAGAAGAGGATCATGATCGAGAATACCTTGCAGCTTGCGGGGCCAGTCTAAGCTGGTCGGGCCTTTTGACACAGCTGGCAATTTCCAACCTGATGGAATGGCAGACTAAGTGGCTGCATACGTTAATTAATGAACCAACTCATATCCATCAATGTATACCTCCGCAGACTTGGGTTTTCTCAATAGATGCGCAAACCCTGCAGGAGGAAGCCGTGACTGCCCTCGCACTGGACAACATGAAGCTCATCATACCTTCAAGCTAGCCCATGCCATGCATCTATGTCCTGCCCTGCTCAATGTGAAAACACAAGGCCTAGCCGACTGAAGCTTGTGTGCGGCAGAAGAGCTCGTTCGCCAGTGTTTCGAGCCTCGTCTCGAGGCGAAACCCATGGGACGGGGCTTCAGCGGTTGAAGCGGGGCCCAAGCTGCAAAAGATATCATGTGTTAGCTGCGGCTGAGGCACCGAAATCTCCATTGAAGCAGGTGTGAACCTTGCCAGCTGAAGACTCGACACTTAAGCTCGTGTTCGTCCACGGCCCATGACTCACCCACAAGCTGCCGGGCATGAGTCATGAGGCCTTTCACCGTGCAATCCGAGTGGCTGAGTTAAACTCCAATGCATCGACGTAGTGTAGCGGTATGGGAAGCTAGCCTCGATGATGGGGATGCCACCTGCATTGCCAAGCTTGGGCCTTTAGAAGCAGGCGGCATACTGCGCAATTTTCCAGGAAAATTGACCAACAACACATCATATGCACATGATTATTTCTGTCTGTCTATCTATCTACCTGCATCTATTCATCCATCTATCCTTTCATATACACACACACACACATATATATATATATATATATATGTATAAACACATGATACGAGCACGATAATATTGCATCTACATGGGGGCAGGCCTGCAGGCATGTGTGTATGTAAATATGTAATGTGTTATGAACCTATGTAACAATGCATGTAAAGGCACATGCATACGTATCTGTGTATATGTTCTCTGTATCTCTTGTTCGCTCGGTCTTTTGATTGGCTTTCTTGGCCCAAGGCGCCTATGTTCATCCAGCTGTCATACCCGCCCTCAAGCGACGACTTCCCAACCCAGTACCTGACGCACGGAGCACTGCACTTCCATGGGTGCAAGACTTATCACACTTTCCGTGAGACGCGGCTCCTGCGGGATCTGAAACCACACCGATGCTCAAAGCGCTCGCAGGAGCCACACAAACGAGAAAGAAAGAAATCTCCAAAGATTCTCAGGGCAGGTTGCCACACGCAAGCAATGCAGTGGTTCAGGACAACGATGAAAAAGATCAGGCGGATGCATGTGAACATAATGAACCTCAGCAGGTCGCTCAAGCCCGTCAGTTCTGGAACGCGCAACGAGCAGGATTTGAGTTACTGGCCTATGCTTCAGGCTCTCTGCTTTCCTGTTCAGGGATGGGGACCAGAATCCCAAGCGTCTTGAGATCCGTGCGTGAACTCACTGTCGATCAAGTCATAGACCTTCACTGGCAGCTAAGAGGCATTCTTGACTACTGCACAGCATAGAAAACACAACACGGGAAAAGGACGTAAGGCTCCCTTTTTGATTACTGAAATGAACCCCAAGCATTCAATAGTTCAGCGCCGTTGTGCTGACGATAGCCCTACTACATCATCGCAACAGCACGGCAAGGGTTCGCATCGTAGCATTCCACCCGAGAAACAAACTGCACAAAGACGAAGCGGACGAATCAAAGGCGAACATTCACAGGACGAAGAAGACGAAAACTGACAAGAGCAGCAGCAGCCAGACCGATTACGGCTTTTGAGGGCTGAACCATAGCCAGCAGTTTCTGGAGCTTCAGCAGCCGCAGCAGCCGTAACCTCGCCGACCATATCTACAACGTCTTGAGTCCGATCCTCACTTCACAACTGTTTGCAACTCGGACCTATACACTGCCATCTGAGCATCATTAGTTTCCAACTTGCCCTTGTCGGCCTACTCGCTGAACATGCCGCCGCACCGTGCGAGGCCCGGGCGTGCGCAAGAATCGAAAGGACCGGATAATTTTGAAGGCCTCTCCTGACAGTCGAAGCATATCTTTCTGCGGAGTGCGTTTACAAAATGCCGTTGCGGCCGTCCCACCGGAACAGGAGTACTCCATAGGTGCATAGGCTGCAGGCTTCAGCATCCGAATGCCCCCTTGGGCCTGATTCTTCGCCGGCGGACCCCAGTCTTTCCATCCAATCGGGCGCCTGCCGGCTGCGCAACTAATGCTCTATTGTTAGAGTACGAAAATGACTGTAACCGTATATCAGTATGTCGTATGATTCCACTTTTGTCAACATCATCGGATGTCGATCCCGTCACGAAACCTTTTTGCGCTTTTGCTACTTCTTGCACTTCTCACGTGACGAAGCTTCCCATCATGAGTTTCAGTCGGGAGCAGAAAGAAGCAGGCGATGCTGCAAGATTTGAGGCCTGTGCCTTGTCCCCTACACTAAAAGAGGCTGTGCTGAGCTCCCCGCCAGCACCACGACATCCAAAAAGAACCTGGCCACACCACCAAGACATTGAACTGAACGCCACACATAAACGCAGCAGCTAATTTACAATTGCTGCGATGATGTGCCGGTGTCATTCACTTGGCAGTGGGCGAGATGATATGCTAAACCAGCAACATTGAACAAGCAACTAGGCACAGGCAGGGATTGAACAGAACTTCCCGTGGCAGGCACCATGTCTTCAGGTAGTTCTTCGCAATGCGTCCTGGTCCGAGAGATAGCTGCGGATGGTACGGTTCGGTCGCTGTTCAAACGAAGATGTGCTACAAGTATTCACCTGTCCGACGAGTTTTGCAGGCAACATATGCGACGCCGTGCATGTGATTCGTAAATCTCGCTGGCAGCACGGAGGTTCTGACCAATCTGAAGCTCAAGAGGTGCAGCATAGATACCACCCAAGTTTCATCGCATACCGTATCAATGACTCGTCGTTATAATATCTGGACGCGCGCAACACCATGTAGCCACGTCGGGAAAAGGATGCTTGTTGGACTAGCGGTGGCAAGAGATGCTGGCAAGGATCGGAACTCGGTCACGATCTCGCCCTTGTAGTAGTATGCCGACCTTATTTATCCAGCTCAGCTTGTGGTGTGCTCCCAGCACCGGTCAAAGTGTCTCTGTCACCATCGCAGCATTCTTGTGATCTTTGTGCCGCATAAACTTACGTTTCTTGCATACTAGGTCTGCGGAAGACGCCCGTCGTACTAGCACTTGTAGCAGCCATAGTGGTAGTAGTAGTAGTCGTCGTCGTCGTCGTCGTCGTCGTGGTGGTAGAGGGAGTGGCCGTGGTACTAATAGTAGTGGCAGTAGCAGCACTGGCAGTAGCACAGGAGTGATAGTCGTAGTGGTTTAGTGGGGGGGGGTGCAGCAGCAGGCGCCGGCGGAGGATTCTCATTCAAATGTCTGACACAATACACACTCTCAAGAGTGTGGGAAGCCTGCAAGCGTCTTGACCCAGTGGAATGCCTAGAGATGATCGACGTGCCTCCTTTAACCATCCACACAAGAATCACAAGGAAGTATCCAGAAAAGTCACTAGAACTCCTTGGGCACCGGGCAAACAGGTCATGACCATGTCAAGAGTCCAGAAGACCAGAGAAAGCCACTCCAGCACGTCGGTGAACTTGGTAAGGCTCACGTATTCCGGGACAAAAGGCCAGTAATTACCAGAAGCTTAACAAGACCGCGGTTGCCACTTGCAGCTCACTCAATCTGCATGACTCTACGAATTCAACTAGTTTCCTGTGAACTCCTGTGAAGGCTCAAGGCCAGGACCGTAGTTCTGGGAGGCTCCAGGGCACCCAGAGGGATGTAGACCACATCGTAGACTCAGAAGCACGCATCTTCAGCACGACTCTGTCCCGACTTCCAGCTTTCAGGACTCCACTTCCGTCAATCTCTATATGATTCTATATGGTTTATTCGGACGAAGGATTTCTGAGACTCGAGTTTCAAAGAGAAGGTCTGAGGCTGCCGGCACAGTAGAACCAGCGCCAGGGCATCCTAAGAGCTTCACATGGCTTCAACGCCCGGAGCGGCGTGGCATCTCAGGGCCAATGTTTGAGCGTTTTCGGGCTCGACCTTGATGATCTTCGTTGCGGCTTTGGGGGTGCCATGGTTGCTCCAAACTGAAGGGCTCCGAAAGCTCTCACGGCCAAAATCCAAGCAAGAGTGTGCACCTTCCCACAAGGGCTCAGGCCCAGGTCAGCCGGACAAACGAACCGGGATGCAACGGAAGCCACCGCGGACGCGCCCTGCAAGCATCATGGGGCTAGATCTGGATCGAGTTGGAATGGCAGGGGCATTTTTTATCTGCGAACGCCACGAAGTCTTGTCAATGGCTCCATGCACCCATAAGGTACTGCTTTGATTTCACGGCTGAACTTGCAGACTTTCGAACGAGCCTGTCGAATATGGTCCGCCGCGCCTGCCGACGAACATGGCCAGATCGAGACAGCATTGCCTCTATGGGAGACCGCACGGCCTGATTTTGACGACGGTAGCGGCCGTCAGCGGACTCTCGATGTGCCTGAGTGTAGCTTTAGGGTTTTTGTTGGCACGGTCTTGCTTTTCCCACCCCGGGTTTACACTCTCACAACTCGGACAAGCCAGGCGAGGATCCCACCCCGGATTTAGGGTTTACAACGCATCGAGCGGCGGAGGAGTCTTGCTGTCACTTATCAGAGCCTTATCAGAGTCTGAAGCTCCCAGGTTCCCTGGCCGTCTGGTGCATCTCTTCCAGGAGCTGCGTCCCCATGGTCGATCTTGGCGGTTCAATGGTTACCGGAGAAGCAGATTGCAGTCCGGTTCTACCCGTCTCTCCGGCGTTTTAGACAGCCGATGTCAATTGCATCGCTGAGAGCCGGACATGGTCTTGATCTCTTTGCCTTGGTCGCGAGCTGTGGTGTCCAAGCAACAACTCCCCAGTTCAAATCCATTCAGCCATTCACGAATTTAGAACTTGGGCAGCGTCTCCAGCGGCTCTTGAGAACGAGCTTCTCGGTGATTCCTGAGGCACTTAGTTACACATCCGAGCTCCGCATGAGACACATGAAGCCCACCACTGCAGGAGTCGTTGTGCACGTGAAGGGCAAGCTGTGGCGCACCGAGGCACGCTCTTTCCGTGCGGAGCGGAGCCTTCATACGCCGCCGTCGCGAGACGTCGCGAGTGATTGTATATATATATATATATATGACTTCGGGAACAGTTGATGTCATGACTCTGCCAGTCTGCACTTGCAGAACAAGATGCCAGATCTTCCCGCGGCCCGTCGACGACCCTGTCTACATGTCGCAAGACGCAGAAACCCTTCGTCCTGAAGCTCGCGGTGCATCGAGCGGCTGAGTCCCTGACCAGGAAATGCCGTGTTCTTCGGGTTTGGAAAAAGAGGGTTTCGGGAGGTTTGGGTTGACGTTTCAAGTGGGTACAGTCGTCATTCAGTACTTGTGGATTCCAGACTTTCAGCTCGGCTTCTCTTGCATCTCGGCCTCAGTCGAACCCTAAACTCGAGGACTGCAGGAGAAGTCCAAGCTAACCCACCGAAGGCCGTGCACACAAAAGTGCGCACCCGAAGCATGGCAGAAATATTTAGCAAAACACAGCAAGTGAAGGGTACCTTTGCCCGTGCTCTGCCGGCCACTCGATTGCGACAGCCGCGCCAGCAGGCAGGGTGGCCCTGTGGATGTACAGTTCCATCTAAGAGTCCTCGTGGGCCTTGCGTTGGGAAGGCTGTCCCGTTGGTTTAGGCCTTAAGTCGCAGAGTTGTGCAGGGCGAGGGTGGCGACCCAGCATGATGGCACGCAGGGGCTTCCATGTCCGGGGAAGAGTCACAGACCCCAAACATTCGAGCTACGCGATGGATCGTTTGGCCACAGGGTCTTTTGCAGAACTGGAAGCCACAACACGAGAAAACAGCAGCAGCTCAATCTTTTGCCTAATATTGCCTAATGCTTCTTGTTTCGATGGTTTTTAACTATACTAGTATTTCCATCCGCCCGGCAGCTCTTCGTCTCATCGTACGCCATGCGTGTCTTCAACGACGACATACCTAGGCCTAAGACTTGCATCATTAATTTCATACCTTCCACACCAAACTCTAGGCATGTATGCATGTAGATCTAGATACACATGCACCAAACTCGATCGAGACCTTACACCTAGATACCCCCAACCTCTTCTACTGCTGGCACTCCGTCCAACCTTGGATCGCTGCTGCAGGGTCCGCCTCGAAGCTGGCACCTCGAGAGAGTGGAATATTGCTTTTATGAAAACTATTTTGATTCTTATTATAATTATGCTTCGTGTTGTTAATGTAAATTTTTGTTAATTTTTGACTAGCATTATTGCTATTATTATCATTGTCAACTTTGTTTCAGGCGGGATGTTCTGAGCCGTGCTACTAGAAACGAGAGCCTCAGCAAAAGCTAATGTCGGATGCCCAGTTGCCTGACGATGAGTTGATGGCAGTAGAGCACAATCAAGGCAATCTCCTAAACCCTAAACCCTGAACCCTAGACCCTAAACCCTACTTAAAGGATCATGGGACTTAGTAAGTAGGGTTATAATTAGGGTAACTATACTTATAACCCCAATTAAGGGACTTATGACCTTACTTACAAAGTCCCATGATCCTCCAAGTAGACCCTGAACCCTACTCGAAACCAGCCTGGCAGCTGCTTGCAGCCTACCAGAAATGCCGAACATAGCGCCAGAACATCAACGATGTAATGTAGGCGCCTTAACGATTAGAATAGGGTTAGTATACTATATATTTATAATAAGGAGCCCCAAAATAACATAGGTAATTATGGAAGCCCTATATTAGTCACCTTCGTACCAGTCGTTTGTAGACAGTAGTAGCAGGGACCTCATAATCAAGCAGCTGCGTCGGAGCCATGTCTAAGTTGTTCTATCTGGTCGTGCTGCCGTGAGGAATGGAGCTTCTTGTTCGCTGCCGAGTGTTGCAAGACCCTGTGTAGCCCAACTCTGATGCGACAGGCAAGCATCTTGCAGAAGCGAGACGCATCTGGCCGGTAAAAACCATGTGTATTAAATGTCTCCGAACTCCAGACATAGTCTACTCAATGTACACTAGCTGCCCCTCGAAACCTCTAGCTGGCTCATGCTTCGGGTTGTACAGATAAGTGAAGCGCCGAACGAGGAATCGTGACCTCCAAAGGAGGCTCTATTGGCGAGTAAGGCTTGTAGCTACACCTTTCTGACTTTGCCCATTCCAGCTTGGCCTATGTACACCTTTCTGACTTTGCCCATTCCAGCTTGGCCACCGCTGATCCGGGGGAGGCTCACAGTGCTGATGCGCTTGACATTCAAGCTAACGCGCTGCTCGGAACTCTCCTGCGCCCCGGGGTTTTGCAATGTTTTAGATTCAGGGCGGCAATGACTGACTCTCACAGCTTCCAGAGCCAAAGATTTTGGCAAGACAAATGCCCGATCCTTTGAGAACTCTGGCAGCACCTCGGGCAGAAACACGCAGCTCATGGAGGACAAATGGAAAAGCCGACTCGACTGCTAGGCTGCCCACGACTAATTCACAAGACAAGTGCACACACACACACACGCACACGCACACGCACACATGTACGTGTGTGTCCTATGCATGTGTATGATATGCAAGTCCCTGAGCAGTGGTGCGCAAATCTTGAAAAGCATAGACTACTCTTATCGTATGCGTGTATATGTATGCAGGTATGTATGTATGTGTATGTATATATATATATATATAAACGTATATCCATATTAATGAATATGTGACTCAGTGGTTTAACCTCGTGGCTCATACATCATGAGGTATTCTGTTTCCCTCTTGCGAAGACTTACACCATCAGGTTTGCCTTTGCTTGGATGTTGCCAACACCTAGTTCCTCCATGTTCCTCTGTGTTCCACTGACTCAACATTTGTCTGTTCCTACTTACTACTTCAGCTCTCTAGCGCCTCGTCTGCAGCCTCTTCAGAAAACTCCGGCTGATCGATCTCCAGCCTGAATCTTCAGCTGGGGACCCGCTGCCTTCTACATCTGCTGCTCTTCCGAGAATCGTGGAAGCATCTGAGGACTCTTCACCCGGAAGCTCTTTCGACGCCAAAGTTTCGAGTGTTCCGAGCATCCACCTACCGGTGTGTGGGCGCCCAGCTCAAACTGCTCCGGCAACTTCAGCTGCACCCGCAGGAACCTGCATGAGGATTCGTGATGAGTGATAGTGCTGCTTTTTCTTGGAATGATGCCACAGCACATATCGCTTCCACGACGGTCCTGGAGAATCGTGATCTATCCAACTGACTACGTGCTTTAACGACTAGAACATGCTTCCGCAAGGTGACGCATGGCAAGCAAACCTAGGTGAGCTCCCGAAACAACATGACCCATTCGGGTTGCCCTCGCAAGCACGATGACAGATTTCGATGTACAGGGAAGCCGTGGTGAAGCTTGCACATGGCATGAAAGCCAGCGCATCCTGATCTCGCAGCCAAATTCCTGAAATCAGATTACCAGTAATTACCCCGGGCCGAGCGACTGATTCTCTTTTCGCAATCGAGCGTTCTCCTCGGTGAGTTGCGCCACCTGTCCTGAGCTACTAGAGGATCGGTGTCGGCCGAGTGGTTACTGCGAGAGCGCTGTTCGAATAGCAATGGTATGTAGTTCCTAGCAGCTGTCGTCGTGCACTGCTGCTTTGGCAAGTTTGAGATGCTACTCATGTCAGGCATGACAAGGGGGGGGGCACGGCCATGCCTTTACTGCCCAAGATACAAACCAGCAGTGATGAAATGGCTGTACAACTGAATCACCCTTGCAGGAAGCATCGTGAGGCACTGTAACTGCCGCCGGCCTAGGTGATTCACACGAGCATTGCGAGATAGTTTTGCTTTGCACCTTGCGGCTTCGAGGACTCTTCAGTCCAACTGTAAGCGCCTACACAAACCCCTGCAATGCTCCGCCAATGGTGATTCGTGCAGAACTTCTGCGCGCGCAGTGACACGGTGTGAACAGCAGCTGCACCAAAATGGGAAGCCTTCTTGAAAGCCGTCACAACGCTCCTCAGTCTTCCTCTTCCTCCCCTGCGCAATGCTCTCAGCTACGGCAATCGCCTCGTCCAGTGCGGCGTATAAGGGGCTCTTCAGCTTGCGAACTTCCTCTTGCAACATACGGATCTCCGAGTCGATCTGTGCGACCGCTGGATTTTGCAGCTCTGGGTACTTCATTGCAAGCTCCTGGATCTTCGCCAACGCGGGCCAACGCATCATTCTTTTGCCTATTCATTTTTTGCAACTCAGCAGCCCTCCAAGCGTGCTGCTTGTCTCATGTGCAGCCTCTCTGCAGCATGTGTCTTGGAACTTTGAAGCCGCGCAGTCGAGGTGGAGCCAAGTTCGCGGCAGCAGATCGTAAGATTCTGTTGCGAGCTCTGCTTGACTCGTCTAGATCCTCCTCCGTCTCGGGCATGGAGTTGAGGCCATGCACCATGGGATCCTTCGACAATCCTAAAAGCTTTTTGACATCAGCTGCGCTCTGATCAAAGATTTGCTGGGGCAGTTGGGGCTTAATCCGGTACTTCATGTCCCGTGGTTTGTAGCCAGACAAAACAATGATCAGGTTCGCATTGAAGACCTTTGGCGTTAGCAACTTCTGGTAGTACAGGACAGTGTCTTTGTACGTCTGATCCATTCGAGAATCTACCTTCATGACCAAAATCACTGCATGTACACGATCAAGCCGGTGTGCCGACTTCACCACTTCGATCATGTTCGGAAGATCTCGTTCATAGCTCTCGTTGAGGCCTGGAGTATCCATAATCCTCAGCCGGCCGTTCCGAGAACTCTCGATGGAACAGCTCTGTGTGCATGATTGGCGACAGTCCCCCACCTAAAAAGTCTGTTCTTTCCAGATGTGCTCCAACGTAGGATTCAGCAAGAAATTGCCCAAGGCACTCTTGCCATGCCCCGTGGAGCCATGTTGAGAGGCTGGCCATCATAATCGGAACTTTGCTGGTTAGAAGCGCTGCTGCCTTTTCTGGAAGCATCAGCTCCCTCGGCATTGCAGGTAGAATCCGAAGTCGAATCCGCAAATTTCTCGGTAGTCGCATCCGGTATCAACACAAAGTTAGTGTTAGGGTACGATAGGGACCGGCACAGCCACGCCGGCCTTGCCAGGCTCTTTCGAGCCCTCCAGACCAGACTTCCCAGGCGAGGTTGCAGGACACGCATCTTGCCGAGGATCTGTGGGAGCATCGGATGCAAAGCACCGCAGCAAGGAGAAGTAACTGCTTGAGCCCCCTCTCTTGCTGCAAGGCACGTGCTAAGCGCAGACATTAAAACTCAAGTTCTGCACAGACAGAATATCAAGGTAGCCAGACAATCTGCCCCCCGTGCTAACGTAACGACCTCCGAATCTGGAAACACAGCCAGGCCCTATATACCTCTGACATCAGATAGAGCGGGAGTTGTGAAACACAACTTCCGTTGGCGCTTGGATGGCTACGGTTTCGGACTGAAGGCTCGCAACATCGTACCATAAATCCCTCGCCTAACCACGAAGCAGTCCCATGCACCATAGCCTCTCTGCTTACGTCCCACCTATGGCCCTGGCCGTCGTGGAGTTCCACCAGCTGCGCAAACTTCGAGCCAGCTACTGGTGCCATCACGGACCTGTGAGTGCTGACAGGACAAGACAGCTGGAGCAACATCAACAACAATATAACAGGAGCAATAACGCATGCAAAAAAAAGCAGCAGCAGCAGCAGCAAAGATATCTTTGCCCAACGTTTGTAGGCCCCACTGCATTCCGTAGCAAGCTGTGGCAAAGTTTTTGTCTGAATTAAATGGTAGTGTTAATGTTGGTGGTCGTCGGGATTATCATCAATTGCTAGAACCTGTACAAGTTGTACGTCGACGACAACTACCACTACCACTGGTGGTAGTAGTAGTAGTAGTAGTAGCAGCAGCAGCAGCAGGAGGAGCAGGAGTAGTAGTAGTAGTAGTAGTAGTAGTAGTATTATAACCCTGAATCCTGGCAACCTCTGGCATGGGTTGAAAGAATTATTTTTGTGAAAAATCTGTGAATCCTGGGTTGCAGAATCTGTGTAAAATCTGCGAATCCCGAAACATGACCTCCAGCATCTGTGAAAAATCTGTGAATCCTGGGTTGCAGAATCTGTGAAAAATCTGTGGAAAATCTGTGAATCCCTGGGGGACATTTTTGGAATCTGTGAATCCCGCGTGGCCACGTTGTGCGCCGGGCCCACGCGCAGGTCCGCGTTGAC
>CAJNDV010033786.1:0-61953 GCA_905221635.1 Symbiodinium sp. CCMP2456
AAAAAAAAAAAAAAAAAATCAAATGTATAAATATTAAAATTTCAATAATTAAAGAAATCTTAGATTTTTAAATTATATATATATATATAATAATCTTCTTATTATTTTTTTTTATAAAATCTATTATTTTAAAGAATTTTTTAGAAATTCAATTAATTTATAGAGAAGAATCTTATGACATTTATCATTAAATTTGAATGAGATTTTCATCATATATTTATTATTAAATCCTTTCTAGAGGTAAATTTGAAAAAGAATAATCTTTTAGAAAAACCGATCATTTCTTTAATATTTATATTACAGAATATCTATTTAAAGACTCTTCTAGCCTAACTACTTCTTATAAAACCGAAATCATAGATTTATATAATAAGATCGAATATAAAATCAATATTTCATTCTAAATTTGAATATTTTTTTTTATAATTTTGTCAAAGTAAAATAAGATTTTATTTGGGATTTTTATAGATTCAAATTATTAATTAATTAATATATTGATATTTCTTATTATGCATTATTATATAAAACTAACCAATATATCTATTAATCGAGATATACTATTATACGATCAAATTCAGATCAATTCAACCAATATATAGATTGAAATTTTAGATCGATACGAATGAAATTATTCATCTAGAATTAGAGAACTATTACATTCCTCGGCTCAATTTCTTATATGAAATCCTTTTTCTTTCTTTTATTCCTGAATGATAAATCCCATAAGATTCTATAAAACAAAATACCTTCTAAATTATGCAAGGCTTACCCGCAAATCAGCGAAATACCTCTGCTTGTCGGCTTCCCATATTGTACTAGCAGAGTAGTACTGGTAATTCTTGTCATGTCAAATGGCCGCACGGCTGCAAACAAACAGGGGCCTTGTTTATGCTATATTTTCTGAGATTGTCCGGCATCCGTCTAGTTCCGCAAAGCCGCTGCTTCCCAAGTCTCAGTCTTTCTGAATCCCTTTTCTTTCTCGCCCAACCGCACAGCTCAGAATCTCATGGGAACAGTCTCGTTGCACCTGAGAAGAGGAAAACATCAGCACAGGCTGTCTCTCTTAGCTGCAGGGCCTGGCCTTGCAGGCGACTTTGGCCTGGGAGTCGGCCACCTCGACCTTTTTCCAGGGCCGGCTGAAGTGTAGAAAGGTTTGCATGGCAAGTGGCCTCCAGAGCGCATCTCGCAGCTCAGACGATAAGCGATGCGGCAGAACTGGCGTCTTGTACAACCTGGAATGACCAAGACTCTTGATAGCTGTTGGCTGCTACTTCTCCTCTGCTTCTACAGTATCGATGGTTGCACTTGTTGATTGCAGCCCGAAATGGTGGAGACAGACATGAGTTCCTCGTTTGGATTCGACCGTTGCAGTGTGCGAGGGGTCAGGTTTGTTTTGAATCGCCATTCCATGATGTCGGCATCGGAATAGCTCGAACTGGCTTTAGCCAGAAATCGACAAGATGGGTCACGCTACCTTTAGTCGCCTGCGAGCTTTTGATCCTTGCGGGCCCCGCTTAGACGGAGTAATCTATTCGTCTATTCCGTTCGGTCGTGTGTGCACGCATACTCCTGGATGACGCTCGGAGCTAACCGCCAACCGCAGAACCGGTATTAGTCCAACCACTGTGCCCCAGAGCGAATATACGATCAGCGGCGCACCGACATGCAAAGGCAGGATCCGAGCTCACTGCTCCGGAAAGTCGGTGCGATTGAAAAAAAGATCCTGCAATGCCAGTCAGATGAAAATGGCACACGAACCTCGCAGGAGTGCAGAACTGGGGCGGCTGCCAGCAGAGGCTCATAGCCTATGCCGAGGCCGTGCCGAGCTGCAAACCTCATTTCAGTTCGGACGCTGAGTGCACAACATGTCATTCGCCTGTCCTTCAAATTTAGTGCTTCATCTCTCTGGTAGGCTGCCTCCTAGATCTGCTAGATATAGACCAGCTGAGCTGTGGTCATTATTCCTGTTTTTTGTGAGAGCACGGAAGTACAAGCTCAAGTCTTGAGGAGGCTGTTTGTTTGCGTCTGCTGTCGGCAAGTTGACCCCCGAAACAAATCTTTCCGTTTCCCGGTTGCCGAAACAAGAGGAACTGGCTTCTGAAGACGCTTCTCGTCGTCATGAACTGTGCCGGCTGCGCGGTGAATGAGAGCATCTGCCCCGGAGCAAAAACATCGACGACGCCCAGCCGTGAAAGTTGATTTGCAGAGCCCGCGCGGACAAAATCACCGGCAAACGGAGAAAGGCGTCGAGAGGCTTGAGAAGGCACTTACACACGGATGCAGAAAAGACTCGGGAAAACACGTAAATAGCCCGAAGTATGCTCCTGAAATGTTGGTAGCCTCTTTTTGTGGTGCCAACTCCGTATGCCAGCGGCTGCCCCGAGGTAAGCCAGGTCCCGGGCTGTCGACTAGCATCCGCATCATCGCTGTCCTGAGTCGGAAGGCATGGAGTCTCCAAGTAATCGGGGCAAGCCGTCGCGCCGTCGCATCTTCTCAGCATAGCTTGGCTTCGGCAAGCGTCTCCATGGAGAAGGTGGAAAGCAATGATCTTGTCTGCATCGCCTGTGCCAAGACCGGGGGCTTTGTAAACGCACTCGAAAAAGAAGTTCTTGACATGCCAGTGATTGCCAGTGCATGCCAGCTCGACACGTGCAGCTTGCCCCAAGGGCCTGTCCAGCCAGCGACGTCCACGTGTCGAGCGGAGACAAACTCTGTCTCCGGGTCGAGGAAGTCCCATTTGGGCACTCGCCTTATCTGGGAGATTCTAAGAGTATGCCCTGCTCTGCAGTAGCACCGGGTTCGTGCTCCAACATGCAGCAAAGTCTTGTCAAGGCGGGTGCTCTGGGGCAACAGGCAACTCGCTTTCGAACCTCAGTGTTTCAAGCGTCTTGCGCAGTCACTGCGTGGCCGCATCAGTATCCACCAGTCCAGTACACTAGTAGGGCGTGGACGCCACTCTCTCCCCAGCGCGCAAAAAGGCACTGAAAGCTTTCTGGTCATGCTCATAAGGATGCTCGTACATCCAGACCTCCAAGCCACCAGCGTCAGAGCTCGTGGTACTAAAACGAAGATACTCAGCTGCATACCAGCAGAAGTGCTAACCTTGGTGATTTGCACCATGTCTTTGGCATGCTGCAGCAAGGCCCCCAGGCGCGGCCACTGTTTGCAGACTAGCTTCCAGGATCGTACGGACTCCACTGCACGGAACAGAACAATACCTTGCACGATTCACTCGTGCCCGTTGCTTTGCCAAACGAAGCTGTGAAATCTCTTATTTGAGCTTTCCGGTGTCGGGCTTGCTTCTCGACCGATACTGCGTCAGCCGCCCGTGGCCGTCAGACAAAGAACTTGCAGTCAAGCGACCACTACCTTGCATTGCATGCATGTGACGGGAACTGTCTTGATCGAACTGGCATACCGCACAAACTTCCGCAGTCAGCAGAATGCATCTGCAACTTAATTAATACTTTTCGAAACCGTGCATGCGCATATACTGGGATTGAAGTACCAAGGCTGCTCACATCGCGAGGCAGGTACTTTCCTCATGACTTTGCCGACTGTGTGAACTTCTATGTGCATGCCAGGCTGCAAATGCAATCCACAGCAAACGAGCCGGAGATCAGCAACTCAAGCTCACTGTTCTCCCGCAGTTGCCGGATTAAAGGCAGCGTCGGTGACTGGAACAGGAAAACGTCCAGATCCAACCTAGCTTAATTCAAACGGAAAGTCTGGCAGAAGAGGCTCAGGCGACTGAGACCCTAGCCACATGACATCAAAGTCGTGTTGCAACAACACCTGAGACAATTCTGCAGACCAGAAAATTTGCTCAAATTGCGGGTGCAAATCTGAGCTGTCGACCAAAGGCAAGGTGAACTTGTTCAGTATCCTGGTGCGACTGTCAAGGTTGTTGCTGGCACGCCGTACTGATCACGAGTCTGAGCACAGATGAGCTCTGGGCGAAGGCGTTCCGCGAACGCAGTTACCCTTCACATTTCGGCATTCAGCCAATGCCTTTGCCATGCACGGGTGCTTCGACGGCCGATCACACAGGGAATGTCGCTTGGCCTCGTCGTCCAGACAGAACACCACCAGCTCGGCCCCGATCCCAACGGCTGTCGCCCGACCTTTGCAGGCTTGGAAGCCACCATAAGCCGAGCCTTCGCACATCTCGTCTGTTACCTTCTCGGGATGCTCAGGGGCGGACCGATGAAGCGGCTGACGTACGGACTGAAACGTGGCCCATGGGCCATGGTCGCCTCAGCGGTTCTCACACTCCGATGACTCCGATGATATCATTCCCCAGCCAGAGAGAGCACCGCCAGAAATGTTAAACCGTTCTCGGGTCTTCAACAGCACCGCGACCACGCAGGTCCCATCTTCTGGGGCGGAGGCATAGATTAGGCGCAGCCTTAATAAGGCATGGGATCGATTCATCCAAAGCTCCTTCGGAATCTTCAATTGGGGTGGTTAGACCTACGAGTCGGATAGGGTTTCCGTTCCTCAAACTCTCAGGGCAGTGATTGTTCTGAAGCTTCCAGAGCTTTGCAGCAAGCTAGACTTTGTCCAAAGAGATATGACGGGTTTTTGAGGCCCTGGCCGTATGCTAGTCTTGTAGCCAAATCTGGCAGCCTCGGATAAAACTTTGAGGGACGCTTTTGCCCCTTGAGCACATCCTCGATCCGAGATCAAGGCAGTGTCGTCTGCAGAATCGCGAAGCCTAGGCAGGAGGGCCTTGCCACGTGAGCCAGCTTTTTGAGGACTTTTGCTGCATTGACGACGCCATGCCCCTGAGAGCCTGAAGGTCTTGCCTTGGCGCTCGAGACGCTTGGATGCACTTGGCACGGAGTTCAGCACGTGCCAAGGACTGGGCATCGACAACGAGGCATCCGCCTGGCAAAGGCGTACTAAAATCACGGAGGAGCCGTCAGGTCCGCTTGGCCGAGAGGCCTCTTGGTCTTTGCCTGGGGATGTTGGGCCGGGCCTCGTGTTCGCAGAGGGACCGCAAAAGCCGAAAGTCTGCAGACGGAACTCAATGCCTCGAGAGTAACTCGTTCGGCGCGAAGTCCAGTTGAAATCTGTGCCGCCTGTGCCAGTAGCACGGCCGACCGCTACGAAGAGCGACACCAAGGCAGATGTATAAGTTCCGTATCAGTCAATAATCATCATAACCATCAGTGCCAGCAGCCCAGTCAGGCGGCAGGCGAACAACAGATGACAACCAACTTGACTGCTATGTTGCGGTGCACACAGCAACCATGTACTGGCTGGCCTCACGACTCGAGACACATGGCCTCAGTCAGATTGCTGCGTGCATGACTCTTGTTTGTGTGAGTTGGTCTGTGAACGAAGCCACGAACCCATCTCAACAAAGACCCCCGGAACCTCCAGCGGCCCGCTACTCTGTGCAGAGGAAGCAGCCCAAGAGATGCAAGAGTGGCCATCCGCTCGCAGCCACTCGCTGCAGTGGGATGTCTTGTAGAACTGCGCCTAACATGGTCTCGTGGGCCCGGAAGCAGATGGACTCCGTGTGTGAGCACAGCATCGCCTTGATAAGATTCGCGGTTGCAAAACCCAGAGGACACTCCAAAGCAGCTTCCCTCCACATCTTCTCCAACTCCGGCCCGTATGCGACATCCACGGCCGGCTGATACCAGTCTTGCATGGTGAACAGTCGCTTAAATGCACCCCAGTTCAAGATGCGCTTCTCAGGGTCCTCGCAAGCCAAGTCTGTCTTCCCTCTGCTTTCCTCTGCCAGCCTATCCCAAACGTCAGAGTGCAAAGACTCGTAAATTGGCCAGCGCGTGCCCATGAGCACTCGGAGACCGAAGAAGGCCATGCCATCCCGGACCAAACGCTCAAATGTGTCAGAGCAGGCATGGAGCTTGTCGAAACATGCAAGCATCTGAAGGATGTCCGCCATCAAGAGTCCAAGGGGACATTCCTTTATTGCACGCTGTCGGTTGCTCTCATCAGTTAAGAGGGACAGAGGAAGGCTTGAGACAGCGAGCCATCCTTCACCTCGTGGCCTTTGCAGAGCCTGCAACCACTCCGCCCAGTCAAGTAGCGGGGCCTCCCTGCTGGGCCGTATGCAGTCATAGTCGGGAAGCAGCTTCTCTGGATCTTGGGCTTCCGCAACCAGAATCAGAAAGCACCAAAAACTGGCGTGCCACATGGCAGGAACCAATCATGGACCGGAAAACCACAGCGTGACCGCAGTCTCAAATTGAAATCCTCAGAGTCTGGACGTGGGCTGGCACACTTTGACGAACTCTATGTTTTGGAACTGGAACTAAACAAACCGCTCCTTGCACGTTTGCAGGGCTCGAGCAAATGGCAGCACACACACCCTCATCGCGTTGCACTCGACGAATCTGGCGATGGGCACTCACCGCACTCCGATTCAGCTTTCTGCGCAGCAGCAGTGTCTCCGGTGCTTGCCAGACTTTCAGCAGCTCCGACTACCTGTGCCTTGCAAACTGCCATCTGTGAGGATAGTAATGAAGCAACATGAAGTACGAGAACTATGAAGCATCTGTTTGCACCAGCACGAATCTCCTTTGCTCATATAATCACTTCACAAATGCAGTAGAATCCCAGACGAGTATGTACAGTGTCAGAGACTTTGCCCTTGGTCCATCAGTCCAGCTTGTTCAGATCCTGACTTCTCAAACATGGCAAATTTATTCCGAGTCTTCTTCTGCTCTCAATGGTTACCTCCCTTCTTCTTCACCTGCCCGTGGCCAGTCTCCCAGATCTCATGACGCGTCAAGCAACATTTTCAGGGCGCCTGCTTTTGGTGCTGTGGTCTTTCTGTTGCAGATCATGCACACACACACACACAACCTGCAGGTTCTTTTGGGGCTATGCTTTCTTCATCGTGCCTTACAAGGCGAGAGGTTTGTAATGGTGGCCCATGGCAGCCCCTTGCTTGGACAAACTGCTTCACTTTCACGTCTCGTGGTCAAGGTGATGCGAACTTCTCTACATAGCTGCCCTGCGCCTCGCGGCACACCCGCAAGGACCAAAGCAAAAACCCTCGAAGCATCTCGAAGTGTCACTCGCTTTTCACATCCCTACCATATTACCTCCAGGCTCAAAGAAGAGATCGAGGCGTCCCCTCGAGCTAAGCAGCCGGCAGAGCTACCGGGCTGCGTAGGCCTCAAGGTCAGGATTTCGCTTACTGCTTTCCGTGATCCACTCACAGGAAGTTACGACTTCGGCGGTAAGATGCCGGCTGGACGTAGACACTGCCACGTCGACGGCCAACCGGTGCTCCCTCCGGTGGCTTCACCCTGCGAATGCAAGCCGCATGAGCTTCCGCCAGCAGTTTCGAAGGCTTCCGAGTTCCAAGCTCTCGCTCCTTGTGACTTTCTATCCTCCAAAGAGTGTCTTGAACAACATGCTTGGCAGTTTGCTTCTCTAGCACGTCTGCTTACTTGGTCCGTCCTCTCAGCAGTTGGTGCAGCCGGAGCAGGCACGACATGGCCTCCCGGTGTTTGACGGGCTTTGTCATTCGCAGACGCTGCTTTGGCCTTGCCTGCTTCCTTGGATCCTCCTTTCCCTTCCGACGCACCGTGGCCACTGTGGCTTTCCTCGGCCGGGTCTTCGCAAGTTCGGACATTGTCGTGGGGATCATTCAAGCTCACGACAGAGCTCTGCGTAGTCCTGGAATCGCAGATGACATGGCACAGGATTGCACGGAGATGACGAGAAGCAAAGGTCAGTAGGTCTCCAGCATCGGTCTCTGGGAGCCCGGCTTTGTGTAGACGGATCCTCGCCGTCGCCCCATGCGACCGGCCCTAGGAACGGCAGAAGGACCGAGCCATGCTTTGGAGTGCTTTGGGTCAGGGCCAAAAGCTGAGAGCCAAGCTCCGACTCGGCTCTGGCAGGCTCGGTCCTGCCATGCAGGTATTGAGCATTATATAATATATGGTATATAATATCTAACAACTAATATGTGATATATAATATCTAACATCTAATATATGATATATATATATATAATATCTAATAAATAATATCAAATAATATATACTACTTGCCATGGGCTCTGCGGTACTCTTCCTGCTGGTCTTTGCGGCACCTTTGTGCTCTTCCCGCAAAAGCTCACTTGGTCCGACGGCATAGCTCAGCCCTGTGCGGTGATGTGCCGGGACATGGGCTGCGATTTGCGGAGGCTCAGTCCGACCACAAACCGTCAAAAGAGGTGAGGAAATCGCGTGCCGATGAGGCTCGTCCTCAAAGTCCCAGTGCGCGCCAAATCAGACCTTCTGGAGACTTCGCGCTGCTCGCGTAAGGAATGGCCCTCCAACCTGCGTTTGCTGTTGCCGAACGTTTCCCCAGAAGCTTCCACTGCTCCTCCTCGGCGAATGCAGCACGCGCTTGCTGCGTGCTGACTGGTGCAGGCCTCTTTACAAAGAAGAAGGCATGTGTCAGGTACGGAAGGGTGATGTTCTCTACATCTGGTAGATTCGCACGCACGACCGCGCGGCATCTTTCGGCGATTGCATCCTGTTCAGCAGCCGGGAGATTTGCCACGACCGACAAACTCAGGACACGACCAACCACCATTTCTATGTCACCCCGCTGCTCAGTGGAGGAGCAAAACACTCCCATGGGTGCAAAATCTTTGGCACCCGGTGCTTCACCGATGAGGGGTTGCATGAACTCTCCATACTGCTGGCGTGGAACTTCTGGTGGGTACAGTGGTTTGACGACCTCTTCAAATTCTCGCACCCACTTAAGCCTTGTGTCACGATTATTCCACACGAAGGCCAGTATGCCGCCCGGAGACACAACTCTCGACAGCTCGCGGAGAGTAGCATCGTTTGCAAACCAGTGGAAGGCTTGTGCTGCCACGACTCCACAGACTGGGAAAGGAGCTGAAGGAGCGGCATCTGCACCTGCAGCTTCTTGGGCTTCATGCAGGTCAGTTGCTGAGCCGGGCGAGACGATCACCCGTGGGGACGCTGGAAGCTTGCCCTTGAGGACTTCGCGCATTCCTGCCACAGGTTCGGAAGCCACCAAAGAGAGGCCGGTGTCTTCCTGTAGGATCCTCTGAGCAAGGGGTTGGGCAAACTTCCCCGTGCCAGCCCCGAGTTCAATGACGGCGGCTGGCGACGAAGCCGCCACACGGGCGCGTGCCAAGTAGAGTTGTTGCACCAGTTCTTCGATCACAGCTGCGTCGTACCCTGGCCGACGCTGATCGTAGAACTTCGCCTTGCTCTTCCCGCCGTCCACAGCTTCACCGTCGTAGCCTGCAGTTGCAGCCGTGTGCACTGCTCGTGATCCACGTGCGCTCAGCCATGCAGTCGGACGGAAGTGGTATGGAAAGATCCGAGCACTCTTTGGAAGGATAACCCACGACATCTCACGTGGGCGAGGACGCAACTACCTGCACAAACAGCTAGGGAAAAGCAGATGACATGTGGACAGGCCATTTTGCCTTCCTGGGCAGTGGTACACTAGGCCCTTCACAGCATAATTAGGTGACGATTAGGTGCAGGATTGCACTTCCACGACTTCGGATCACACTGTCCTCTGAGCAGGAGGTGCTTTCGGAACTTGAACTTTCCGGCCTCAGTGCTTCGTCTTTGCCGACATGGAGCTGTGCGGCCAAGCCAAGCATGCCCCAAGGGTTCGGGTCACTTCACACAAAGCTCTCGCCAAGTGACCGCTTGAAGAGGCAGCTGCGTGGGAGTCTTCTTCCGAACCACCATCGTCATCCTGAGTCCAAATAAGAAACATGCATGTGACAGACTCTTGAATTCTTGAATGTCTGCTGCGTTGAAGTTGAAAGGGAACTTTGCCTGGCATGTACGACTCTTCTGCTGATCCCAGGACGTGACGTCATCTTCCATATTCACAACGCTCCGAAGACTTCTCATCTGACGGGATGCCGTCGGTGCTACTCAATGCAATCTGCCGCAGAATCTGGCAAATCGCCTTGCGGGCGGCCGCATTCTGCTTGTCTATCGCAGCCTGTGCCAATGATCTCTGCCACTTCGCTGGAAAAGTCAGAAACCTCTGATCCAAGCCTTGACCTCCGCGGCTTTCGCTTTTCTCGCCTCTTTACAGGTCTTCTTCCATCTCGCATACCTCGAGAGACATGTCGAGACATGGAGACATGTTGTCTACACGGCATTCTAAGCTCCGCACGCTGCGACGACACGAATGAATGCCCTGTAGGTGGATCTGTGAAGGTCAGAGAGCAAGTCCTGCATCTCGACCTCACAAATTGTGCTGCTTGGCAGCTTCGTTTGAGGTATGGCTGTCCCTGCAGCAGGCATGGCCGCAGGCAAGAGTTTCGTCCAAGGGGCCATAAGGACCTCGTTCAGTATTGCCAGAGCCTTGTGTGAAACCAGGTAGCAGTCAGTACACTCCAGGCCAGGCCTCACACTGGCCTCACTCAAGGGTGACTCCGCCGCCTCTGCTGGGCCCAGATGCTCGCCTGGTCCATACATTCACCGCGGCGCCTAGGGCCTAGGCTCTGACTTGGGAGCCCGGCACCGACTGCAGCATTCCAAGCAACAGCAGCAAGGCGGACGGCACGCGAAGCAACAAGGTCAGAAAAAGTCTGAGCGGGTTGGGTTGCTGCGATGCCTAGGGCCAAAAGGAAGGTGCGCGTGGACAGCTTGTTATAAATATCTGAGACTGGCTAGCTGAAGGATTTCACTACGATATGGTGGCCTGGTCCCTCGCGGTCACCAAAGGCAATGCCCAAAAAGGGCCTCTGATGCTGGACCACAAGTAGCGTGGACGGAAACTGCGGGCAAAAATGTCTGACCCGCAAGGAACCCCGGCGTAGGGCGCTTACAGCTTGCTCGCTGCGTGTCGGACGAGCCGCTGGACTTCTGGACGATTCGCGGCGTCCCTGGCAGGTTCAGTCTGCGGCTTTGCTCGTTGCTGCTGGTGGATTTCAGATGTCGGCAGGACCGCCCTCGGCCCCTGTTTTGCAGGTTGCACGCCTTCGGGCTCTATATCTCATGCTGCTGCAGGATCAACGTGGGACGTCGACTTCCTTCGGAAGCGATGGCCGTTGGGATGCATCAACGATTCGGATCACATAACTGTCTGTGTCAAGTTCTCTGCGACGTGATGCTGCTTGGCAGCTTCACTTATCAAAATCTCCTGCGATGCTGCCAGACATTCAAGCTAACCCTATCTATCCTCACTCTTGCAAGCAGATCTACACTGTGAACATCGCCGGCAGCAAGCTCGAGCGTCACGGTGGGCAAAATAAACTGGCTACCCGATAGACCTTGGGTGCTTCTGTAAGTTTGCGAGCTACATGCTACACGCGCTCAGCCGAGAATGCGTCTGCGGTAGCATCCTGCGTGCAACCGGCACGGAGAGAACTGCAGCTACTACTTCTGGCTCTGCCAGAGTCTTGCCAGCAAGTGCGTCTGCAGATCACGCGAGTTCAGCAGCAGGAGCTCGGAGTCCTGCCTAGTTCGCTTCTGGAGCTTTGGCACGGATTGCCAGCCCATGGGCTTGGAGACGTAGCCGTAGCGTAGGCGCTCTGCAGTCTCGGCTGAGAGTCTTGCCATGATCCGCTGGAGGATCGACTCCGGCAGCCGGTGTAAGTCGTCGTCTCGCGCCGCAAGGACTTCGCAGGCGTCCGAGGCAACGCGAACGGTGGAAGGCTGCTTCAGGGCGAAACCCAGGCTGCCACACATGTCCCCCGTCTGGAGCACATCCAAGACCTCGCGCGCAGAACTGCCGAACTTCCCTCGGGTCATCTCCAGCTCCCCACTCACAACGATGAAAATTATGCGGTGCTCGTTTGTACCCTGTCTCAGTAAGGCTTTGCCTTTGACATGTTTCTGCTGGTGGAAACAGCTTGCGGGATGTCCGTAGGCACCCGTGATGTCTCTGGGGTCTAACCTCCCAAAGATAAGCAGCTCGAGGAACTCCCTCTTCTGCTTCTCAAGCTCCTTCACATACTGCTTCACCTCCTCAAAGCCTGCAGCAGAAACAAACAAGAGTTCGCACTCATCCAGGCACCGTGCAGCGGCCCTTCGTGGTTGTGAGTCGTCCATGAGGGCCAGCTCACCAAAAACCTCCCCAGCACCACTCTTCTTGACGCACGTGCCCAGATCGGACATCTGGCTGCAGGTGCTGAAACCCTCAAAAGTCAGCTTGCGCCGCTGCGACTCGGAAGTTAGAGGTATTTCCTTTGGTGGCGTCACTGGCAAGCGTGGGCTTTTCAAATTTCCGCCGACATAGAAGCCCACCTTCCCACTCACGATGACGTAACATCCCTTTGCGGCGTCCCCCTGTCGGAAGAGCACTGTCTGAGTGTCCAGCGTAAGGAACTCTGAGAATCGAGGTAAACTCTCCAAAACGACCGCATCCAGGCCCATGAAGAAGCGCGAGTCCTTGAGCACCCGGACCATGCGCTCCTGGCTGAAGTCAGGCTTCATCGAAGCCTCG
Organism: Symbiodinium sp. CCMP2456; assembly: GCA_905221635.1. Taxonomy (NCBI): domain Eukaryota; class Dinophyceae; order Suessiales; family Symbiodiniaceae; genus Symbiodinium; species Symbiodinium sp. CCMP2456. The sequence continues at coordinate 12,436 of CAJNDV010033786.1, forward strand.
GTCTCCTTCTCTATCGGTGGCAGCGGAGTGATGGCTCGTCGAGCCTGGCCGAGCTTCTTGACCATTCGGTCCTTCATCTTTGAAGACACCCCCGTTGAATGGCTCGAGACTTCACTCTGCCAGTGCTTGATGGCACCCTCCTGGACATCCGCGGCCGCACTGGGCGACTTCACGAGCTTTCGGTTCGCCCGCTCCGGCCTTGGAGGTGGCGGATCCGCCAGGCGCCGCTTCGATCCGAGGCTCTGCTGCGCGGAGGTCAGTCTGGGGAAGCTCTGCTCCAAACACTTCGAGGTCACCTCCTGCAACCGGCACTGGTAGTAGGTACCGAAGGCATCGGCGGTGGCGCTGGAGGCGCTGGACATCCCAACGCGGATTCTGCACCGCGGCGCTCTACGCCATGGACGGTCCTTAGAAGTCTTCTGACTCGAGGAAGCCAAGCTGTCCCGCAGCCACTACCCGAGCTGAGCCAAAATGCAGCATCCGCGTGCCTAACAACGAAAAAAGGGCTGGCTTTTGTCTTGACTTCGTCCCTGAATGCTTCTATGGGCGGGGTGCGGGACGGCGAGGAGACTAGGCAAGCGAGGCACAGTCGCCGACCCTAGGTTCTGAATCTTTGAGAGTTTTGTGCTGCCCCGGAGTTGCATGTCAAGGTCCGCCGCCTTCTTCGGCGTCCCCCAATGTCCTCCATCAACGCTCAAAGCCACAAGCGGAAGCCCAGGCCTGATCTGGCTCCGAGACATCGCCCGCGTGTTTGGGACTTCCTTCACCAGATCCTCGCAAGGAGTGCTGCCAAGCAGTGCCCGTCGTGAAAAGAGTGCCCATTGGGTTGCTGACGCCGGCCAGCCGCATCATCTCTGACAGATACCTGAAATGAAGAACCCGCGGCCACGTCACGTCGCAAGCCTTGAGTGGCTCCGCCTGAGCAAGAGATGCACGGTGAGGAAGAGGTCCTCGAGGTCCAACCTTGGCCCACGCAAGACCAAGCGTCCAAGCTTTGCTCTTCCACACCTGGGACGGTTGCAGTTGCCCAAGAGCAAGTCGAGAGCTTGGGCTCCAGCCAACCTCCCGGCAACGCCTTCAAAGAAACTTCAACCGTCCCAGTCAGAGCTGAAGACATTGAAAGCCCGATCCGGATCGAGGCCCGAGCTTCCGTCAAGGTCTCGATCTCCGCGGGATAGAAAAGCGGCTGAAATCTCAGATTCGCCAGATTCACACACACACATTCGCCAAGCATGCATGCGGCACCGGCAAACAGAAATCGATACAAATCTCTCTGAAACTCTCAACTTCAAGGCTCATCCTAGGACAGGTCTTGCTTGCGACGAGCCAGCGAGCTGCTCTGAGCGAAGGACGTCATCTTCCACACCTCATCGAAACAAGCTCACTGTTCCAATGTGGTGAACTTTCCCGAGGCCAACAACAGAAGGAGTGTGCACGACTACTAGACTACTAGAGCGCCTCTTGTAGCTCGCGGGCAAGGATCAGCTGCACCTTCGGCTTCGGTGTGTTGTACGATCTCTCGACATGACTGCTTGATGCGGCAGTATTTCGGATGTCTGGCTTCGTTGGGATGAAGCTGAGACGCTGACTCGACGCAGACCTTCACAGACCTTCCGCAGCAAACTGGGGAGCAGCCTCGCACGGTTGCCACTCGCAGTTCAAATGTAGTGACAACAAAAAACCTCTGCCACCTGCTCCGCCAAAGCGGATCATGCTCGACCAGGCGGTTGACCTCCGACTCCGCAGCTTTGCTGCTCTGCCGAATATAGGCTTGCCGAGTTGACTGGCGTCAACTTAACCTGTAAGTTGACCATCGGACTTGCCTGGTCGTACTTCTGGGCCTGTCAGTGCAGAGGCAGTTGCCAATTAGGGCGAGCTGCTCAGATCACACTTACAGCGTAGGGAATTCCTCGCAGCATCAGTGAAGCACTGCTACTTAAGAAACGCAACTGAACGGCTCTTCAATCAAGTAGTTTTCCGGCGAACCCAAGGGCTGTGCCAACTCTGCCATCAGCCGCTCGCCGCGGTGTGACAGCTCGAGTAAGCGTACTCCGTACTCCTGGGCTTCGAGGTCCAGTTGGCCGTTCTCTCTTGAAGCCGAGTTAACTCCACTGTGGAATCTTCGACGATGTGGATTTTCTGCCCTACATTCCCTGCACAGGAAACAATGACTTATATAGGCCTGAAGCCACTCTGGCTTGGAATGCAGAGTTGCGGCAAGAGGAGTTTGCTGCGTCCTCTCCCTCAAAACTACAGTAATTACCACAGGTCCAGGGGATGAGCAGCAGAAATCGGAAGTGGCTGGGCTTCCAAAATCTGAATTCCATACGTGCTGAGGGCCTTGGGCTGAAACGAACGTTTTGACAGCAGAGCATATGCTGCATGCCCACCTTTTCTGCGAACGGCCTGTCGAGAACCTCGTCGAAAACGATATCCTGAATTTGGTTCCCGGTCTTGGAGCACCGGGCGAGCAGTTCAGCATGACATGTGCGAATAGTCAGCACAAACAAACGAAAGCCCTCCTGGAGTGGAGAAATCTTCGGCCCGTGTGTGTCCGTAGTGTCCTGCACAGCTCACCGGCTTCTCAAGGAAGATGGCTGCAGAATCGCTGTATATACTAAGTTTTCATCGGGGCAAGTTTAGATCGGCCTCAAAGCCATCTCCAGTTTGGTTGCATTTGGTTGCATCACGCACGAGAACTTCAGGAACGCACAAAAACGCTGCGATACGTCGATACAACGGCACCGTAGAGCCAGCCGAAGGTCGAAATGTTGCATTGAAGAACGAAGCCTGTCAAAGAACATCTTTAGATGCTGGCCTCGTCGGCGACGAAGGCCTCAACGGATCTCAACGGAGTATTTCAGGCGTCGCGGGAAAGGCAACTCCGTCTTCCCGCGCTCAAGCTGCAGAAAGCATCCGCAAACCATAAGCAAATCTCACCATCCTCACCATCGTATTGTCCGTGATCATGAGACGCGCGATGATTGTGACGAACATCATGGTCCACTTCAGCATCGTCTTGACCATACAAATGATGATCATCATGTCCGGCCTCACTATTCACATCCCACCATGTTGCACACCGCCAGGGCGACCACCGTTGTGATGCGCGCGAGCATCATGGGAAGCATGCAAATGAACCGGATCTGCTTCAACATTGGCAGCGCAGCAAAGGTGCTGAGTTGTAGGCGCAATCGTGGGCACCGGCTTTCACGGATCCTGTCGTGGGGGAGGCTGAGGAGAGTGTCTGTGTGAACCTAGAAGCATGATACAGAATCTTCAAGCCACTTACGCATCGAACCACGGCAAAACGAGGATTCCGTTTTCAAGCAAGCACACATGGACAAAGTCCGAGCGGCTTGGAGCCTTTGCTCGGGCCAGCATCGCGCGGGTATTCAGTCACAGCCGCTTGCTACTCTTGCAATCGATGATACAGTATCACGTCATGCACAGCATCGGATGGAGTATACATTCTACATGAATAAATCTCAAATGGCCCGTCACAGTACCATAAGACCATAAGATTAGTCCTCCCTGTTCCATTGCAGCCATCTTGAAAGGTCTCCGGCCCTAGCTCGGAAGCTCAGCGCTCTCCAGTCCGCAGACAGCGGGGGGCTCTGGGTTGAAAGCTGCAAGCGCCGAGAGGCCGATCCTCAGCACTTCAGGAGCTTCCCAAAGGCTCAGATTATGACTTCGGCGGCAAGGTTAACCTGCATTTTATGATAGTCGCCGTCATGCTCCATAGAAGCCTGCCACCGCAGCCAGAACCCGATTTCTGAGAGCCAGAGAACTTAGGTCCGCTCTTGCATAACAGAACCCCCATCACGATTCCCACCTTGACAGGAGCGTCTTCTGTCAATCTCTTGAGTAAAAAACAGTCACTGAAATCAGAACCGGCTGGGCAGCTGCACGCAGACCCATCTCCATCGCCTGGAAAGGGCCTGAGAGCGTTTTGGCCCGTTCTGGGCGAGGCTGCGACTCCGATCGCTGCTGTCTGGCCTTTTCGCTAGCTGAATGAAGTTGCTCCAGCTCCGAACCTCAACCCAGGGGTGGAGTCTGCGCCGAGCGGAGGTGAATTGTCAGGGCCCGGCGAAGATGAGCTATCTCCTGCTGCGAAGAGTGTTCGGCGGTTAGGAAACATTGCGCTGTCTTATCGGCTCCTGGAGGTAAACTGTCTCGAGACAGTGCTTTGCCTCTTTGGCATCTTCTGCACTGGCTTTGGCCGGTGGTTCGGCTGGCTTTCTCATTCCGAGCCTAGCCAGGCCGGCGAAACGGGGAGGCTCCGGAAGGTTCGCTGTCCTTGCACTTCCCTCAGCCGGCTTAAGGCACCGGCTTGGCCAAGAGCCCTCGGTGGATATCGAAAAGCTCGTAGCCGTCCTGGTGCAAAGGCTCCCTCCATGCTGCACTCCTTGCCTCCGGAGTTCCTGTCTCCCCAACTTCACGTCTGTTGCTTGTAACTGAGTAAAATTTCGTTGCACGGAGTCCGGGCGAAGGACCAAAAGTCGTGGAATGCACAGAACAGCAGCAGGCCGGGTCTTATCCACATGCCCTCGCTGACCTTGATATTGTATATGCTGTTGACGCTTCCTGAAACTGCATCTTATATGCTCTAGAGCAGTCGTCCAGCTTCGTTTTTTGGATTTTAGGGTCGGTCCCCAAGGGCTGCGTAGTTCGTGTTGAGGCTGACACGTTCTACTTTGCAAATGAACGCCTTGCCTTCCCCTCTGTTCGGCCAGCAAATTCGCGCCAGGTTCGGCCTCGTCAACCGCAACGTCAGGTTCTGACCCGCCGAGAACAACACAACTCTGGAGAACTCAGGGTGGCTGGCCACGCCGCGGAGCATCCGCTTCGGGCTCGAACAGCAACTTTGGCCTTGGAATTTGGGAATGGCTTAATTATGGATGATATGGAATCCTACATTCATTAATCAAAAACCCAAAGCGTCCGATTTGAAGCGCTTCGGCCTGGTATGGCCTGGTTTCTGGTCGCATGCACCTGTGTTCTCTGGCTGAGAGCTGTGCAAGCGCCGCGTGATGTCTGCCTGGATCCCGCGGATCGGAGGAACTTGAAAGGTTGCGAAGCTGCAGGGAACGGGCCTGTAGTTCTGGACATGGATCTTGCCAGTCAAGGTGCGCCTTTTGGGGCTTGCGGGTGCTCGGCTTCTGACGGGGGATCCATGGGGATCCCATATAGGCAGCGGGCCCGTTGCAAAGCCAGCCATGCTGCCTGACATCCAGCACCCGGATAGCTGATCAACTGCAAAAGATAAGCAGTCTGCAATTGTTAGTGCGGAAGGGTCACCGGTGACTGAAGCTTCACTCTTGTCCTCACCGAGAAGGATGAGATTGCTGGAAATGTGACAAATGTGTCCAACCCCTAAGCCTATGCCATAGGCAAGAGCCCAGCCCCTCCTTTGCAGTCGCTTCGGGAGATCCATGGAAATGCTCTCACCTCGGCCACACGGGGCTCTTGTCTTGTCTCGCAGTCTCGCTTGACATCTTAGCAGGCGGCCGTCGGGTGCAAATAGCAAGCTCAGAACGTCCTGCTGAGAAGCGTCGCGGGAGACTGTTCTGGTGGAGTTGAGTTCAGCCACACAGCATATCGGTGCACAAGAAGCCCGTTCGGAGTTCGGAGGGGGGGGGGGGGGGGGNNTTGGCAAGGGTAGGGGGTGGGGGAGTGAGGGCTTACTTGGCAAATCTTGACAACGAGGCACGACCACTATCACACATCGCTCCTCTTGACGTAAAGGTTCTGGCAGCTGGGAAACCTCAGACTCAGAGCTGCAGGATGCTGCAGGCAGCTTCAGCCGTTCAGGCTGATGTTTGAGATGTGGGCCAGCGCTTGGAAGTCGGAGCTGGTGATACCATCCAGCCAGTCCTTCAGAATCATAAACAGGATAAGCCGCATGTAAACAGGACGCCATTTTGAATGGTGTTGGTTGGCCTGGAAGAAAACCTGCAGCTTCGCCTGGAGCCGAGCGAAGAGAAGTCAGCAGGTTGCGATCACGGCGATCGGAAGAGGGCGGCCTTTGGCAGATCCTCACGAAACTGCAGCTGCAGCATCTTGCCTGGGCTGACTCGTCTTCTGCGGATTCTACGGGATCTCCTAACGACATACAGGCAGCTTCATGCCGTCACTGCCATGCGCAGACGTCCTTGAATTTCACTGCTCTACACAGGTGCCAGGTTAATTCGACGTTGACCCATCAAAATTACACGATCCTCGTCAGGGCTGTTTGCGAGTCCCCTAATTCCGAAATCTTGCTTGTGGGGTACATCTAAGTCAGCCAATCGAGGAACAAAGCCCTTGTTCCTGCAATGAACTTCCAAAAGCTGAGCAGGTCGCTAAATCGTCCGCAAGTTAGGCCAGCAAAGAAGGCACGCCTTGGCGCATTTCACAGAAAGGACTCCTCGCAATAACAATGGATGCATGTTCAGATGCAGAGATGATGCTGGCTTCTGCTCCACTGATGAAGCTGCAGCACCCGAGCTCGCGGCTGGAGTTTGCACTCGCCTGGCTGCGGGCGCCTCTGCAAACAGCACGAAACAGAAGGGTGCGCAAGCCCTCAAAGCTCAGGGTTGCTGTGATTTTGTTCCAAGCTCCCAGCAGAAGGGCATCGGAATCGGCCTGCTGCGGCCAGCAAGCGCGAGCGAAGGCCAAGCTGGACTGACCGAAACCCACAGGCCTGCCCCACGACATGTGCCAAAACGTTGCTTGCGCCAGGAACCTCGGCCCATTAGGCTCCAGCAGCTAATCTTATGATCAAAGGCTGAGGGCCAGCACATCAATGTACAAGGCTAGCTGGCACCTTGGATGCTTGCACAAGGTGTCTCGGCTCTGTGTCCTGTTGAACCCGACTCCTCAAAGTCTACAGTCCTTTGTCTGCTGAAAATTTTGCTCCGTTTATTAACTGACAACAGACAAAGACTTCGCCCGAGCCTGCAAGAGTCAAGTCGTGTCGGCAGCTGCCGCCAGGGCACGCAGACTCAGCGCGGTCTCTGGTCTTCAGCTCCTGACCGGATCTAAGCTCAGTCTCAAAGGTTGCAGCGAATCCTGAAGGCCTTCGCAAAGCCTGCTAGCTTTTCTCCACCAGGCCTGTCAGCTAGTACTCAGTGCACTTGTATCGCACCCGGATAAAACACCTTCAAAGCTGAGAGACACGCAGGCTTTCAGGGGGCCATTGCTGGCTCATGTCCAGGCAGCGAGCTTGGAGACGTTCACCCGCGTTGCGGGCTTCGTGCAAAAGCTGACTTGCCCATGTGCTGTAACGCCAGGGGATCTCGAGGGATATGCTGCTGTTGGAGCCTGTGGGGTGTGTTGGATGCGTGAGTGTAGGCTGCGCAGCTCTCTACTCAAGGCGCAGGACTCCCAAGCCGCAAAGCAAAGTAGAGCAAATAAAACACAGAAGGAGTACCGGAGTGGTTCATGCTCCATGCATGCAAACTGTCTTCACGGCGGTGCCAGGATCAGGAGGGCGGAGGCACCGACACCACTGACTGCATCGGCCCGCCGCCGACCGACACCGCCCGCATATGTGACGTAGTCCAGCAGGTCCTGTGAAGGCTTCTGCAAGATGGTCTTGTCAATCGGAATCCGCCACGGACATTCACTTACGGCCTGGACGACTTCGACCATGTGTGGTCAACTCCAGCCTGTCACATGATACGAAGCCTTGCAAATCGACAGTCTGCCGTCTGCTGCCCCACCAGATGGCACTCGAAGATGCCAAAACAATCTCAGGTATTTCTCCAGAAGTATCAAACACAGCTGATTATTCGACCGTAGACCGGCCTGGAGCGACTCGGCTTCGCGATGTTCAGTCGACAGTTAACCTTGACAAGGACAAGCTGACCTCTCAACCTAACTTCTGAGGGTGCAAAGATAATGGCCTGGAAGAAGATGAGCGTGTCTTTGCACAGCATTCCGTCTTGACAGGCATGCCAACATGCGAGCAGCTGAGATTTGAATATTGTCACTCTCCGGCTTCCATGTCGGCTTCTGTCACTGTTGAGTATCGAGTAGAGGGTCAGCTCTGAGCACTCGCTACTCGATCTTGCTGTCCTTCAACTTGAGAAGAATGTGAGCCTGAGATCCTGAATGCTCCTGTCGTCGTGTCTACCCACACCAGACCACCAGACACACCTTTTCGTTGCTCGCGCGTGAGTGTAACCCTCTTTCTCTCTGGGAGGCCACTTGCTTGATCAACATGCCGCCCTCAACCGTTTTCGTCCGTCGCAGCTTGCAGAGCTTGCAGTTGCCACTCTAGGACTCTACTGACGTGACGTCCAACCGGGCCCAGCGCTGACCCAATTTCGACCCTGTCAGCTGCTTCGCAGGCTGGGGCCCTGGGGGCGTGGGCTGACTGCACGTGACTGCACAATTCGCAGTCTCACGTCCGAGTAGGGGTAGGTTGCCAGCACGGACTGCGTGTGGCGGCTGCCGAAGGCTCCTGCATGGAATTGCTGTGAAGAGTTGCACAGGCTGGACTGTCAGTGCTTTATGTACCTCCTTGCGGCTGTACCGTTCAGCCATCATCTGGAGTAGAGTGTCTCTGGGAATGATCTCAACTTACGCAAGACTTGTTTGGCGAGCAGCAAATCATGTTCTCCTTCAAGCCAGGCACATCGCAGCATCACGATGGGGCAGCCTGTGTCAGCAAGTCTCTTCCGGGAGGCCGAACAGGCCTCCGTGAGTATCTGGAAAGAAATAATCAGCAACTGTTCAATGGCAACTCATGTTCGTGTCAGCACCACATGTGATCTTTCAACTGCTCTTAATAAAACGAGTCTGCCGCTGGCACATGTGTCACTGCTAGGAATGCTGTTCCACTTCCGAACGATCACGCCGACACCAGCTGCAGGCATGCTGGTAGCGGCAGTGACCATACTCCACTACGAAGGCCAGCCTCATCAATTGTCAAACGCATGTTCCATAGGCGTTGCACCACACGGGTCACGGTCCGATCGATTGGGGGAGTCCTGCAGAATGTGGCATTGCTCCATACGAAACTCACGATGCGAACAGCTGGCAAGCAAGCCGCAAGCCTCCGTCCTTGTTTGAGAATGTGACCAGAGACCCCAAGAGAACTCCAGTTTCCTATTCCTCGATTGCGATTCCGATTCCCCCATAGCAATGACACACAACCGATCTGAGCACAGTGCAAAGCATTCCTAGGTGAAGTCCTCCTCTGCGACAGCTGTTTCTGCTAGCCTGCTCTGGGATCGTCCCACATCGTGTGAGTCCTCCTCGAAGTGTCAGGGTCTCGTGATACAAGCGGGCATAGTCTATGAGAAACCAACTGCCTGCTGTGATGGAGCATTGAGCGTGCTACGGCAGCTTGTAGACCGAGAAATCAGCTGCTTTTGAATCTGGCGGCCGTCCTCCTTGAGATTCTGCACGCTCTCAAAGGCCGAAATGTCATGGAACACCTATCAACCAGACATACGAAATCTCTGCAATGCTCAGATTTCGTCGGCCTCCTCTGGCGGCTCACAGAAGCCCTTGGTAGCCGTGGCGTATCCACCTCCACTTCTCAAATCTACTGCATGCAGAACGTCAGCCTGCTTGCATTACCTCCGCAGCTGATGCCCCCTTCTGTAACTCCGGGCATTGACCAGTGACATCATCTCTTCCCTGATGGCTCTGTGTTCCGAGCTTTGCTCCAGCCCGTCCGAATCTGAGATGCGAGCCGTAGCGTCGTACGCGCGCAGATTTTGGACGGCTGGTCTCCCGAAGATCAACCGCACAAGCCTACGCCGCCAAGTGCAAAAGCGAGCGATGACTCGATTCTTTGGAGCAGCATGGCACCTGAACCTTGCCAGGTGGCCATCGCCGAGCGGAGCTAATCCGCGACCTGCTTGTACTCCATGCAGAGAAGGTGGGATCATTTCAGGGGAAGGCAAGCTCTGCACACTTCTTTGTGACTGGCTTGGCAGGTTGCAGGATTGCTGGACATAACGCAAACGCTTATAGCAGTCGGCATCACTTGCGACCTGCTTGTGAAAGGCATTCGAGGCCTCAAGCGCTTAGCGCATCAGGACGTGCTGCTAAGTGGAATTCGTCAGCACCAACGCTCATTGCTGAGCATCGGACAGCCCTGCCGACCGTACTGATGTATTGGGCCTGCAGGCCATCTACAAGCTGCAATTGAACTGTTTCTACAAGCAGCTACTGGTCTGCAGCTGGCTGAGGCGATCGCCTTGTTAGTGTCAGATGCTCCCTCATTCTCATACAGTGCTCGGCAACCTCTTTCTCAGTGCCGTTGGCCTTGACAAGCGCTCATGTTGTATATCGGTTGGGCACCAGACAGCGGATGCCATAATTGAGGGGGGATATCATGTTTTGTCGGGTTTACGATTTGAGGTTCCAGGGCTCCAGGGGATGTAGAGGGATGTAGGGAATCTTGGTCCAGGGATGTTCAGCACTTTGCTAGGGTACTGTACAGGATTCACGCTTGAGGTTCACGTTCAACGGCTTTTGCTGAAGGGTTTCGGATTATGGGTGCAGGGTCTGACGTTTTATTATGGGGTTCACGGTGTTGGTGTCTTCCTGAACGCTGAACAACCTACCGGTTTAAGGACTTCCACAAGGAAATCATAATAAGGAGCCTTCAAAGGATAGGTTCTTTGGATAGAGGTAGGGCTTGCATAGGGTTAGGGCTTGGGGGCTCTCTGTCTTGTCGGCTTGAAGCGGCAGAGCAGAGCTCTACATCGTCCCTGACTCTCTGATCCAAGGTTAGAAGTATGGGCCCCTAATATGGGCCGTAAGGGGGGTTCTAGGGTCCCTTAAGGGTACATATAGGGTATATAGTAGGTTTTTAGGGTATCAGGGTTAAGGGCCCGTACTTGAGGCCCATGGTTTCAACCTTAGATCTGAGCTGTCGACCCACAACGGCAGCTGCCAATGGAGCTGCCACATTACGAAGCCCTGAGCCAGAAACACACAACTTGCCACAGTTCGATCAGGTCAATGTCAGTATGCATCTGAACGCATCACTACAGGATCCCACGCCAACTAAGGCATTTTACCCTACTATCACTTCTGCACGGTGCCGGTGCTGACCTCACAAAAAAGTCCCGAACATGCTTGGATCCTAGCCACTAGCCAAAGGCCTCAAGCCGCCTGAAGGGCCTAAAGCCGTTCGACGCTGGCTGTCTGGTCTGCGGCACACTCGACTCGAAGATTGACCCCAAGCGGTGCGAACGTAATCCCTGAATGACTACTCTTGTGGTTTTCGAGTTGAATCCGCAAGACTGCCAAAAGCCTCGAAGTCCAGGCCCGCCCCATCCAAACCAACTTGGCCAGGGCGTCGTACCTTGAAGTTTTGTACATCTTGGATAGTCAGTGGTTCCGCTACTCGTCGGCAGCTGCACATTCCGCCAATCCAAATGCACATAACATGTCAGCATCATTCCGCAAACGCTACTTCATGGGTTGGCCTCGAGGTACTGTGCCACCAGGTCTTGGAGAGGCAATTGCAGGCCACCTCCACTGAGAATGCCACCACCGGTTTCTGTTGAGAAGCAAACTGCTTCTGAGGATCTACTCCCCAAACTGTTGCCACCCGCTGTTGTGAGACAGGCCGCACCCAACGCACAGGCAAGGTTGGGACGTCGCACCTTCGTTTCCGGAGAGCACCTCCGCCTGGCGATACAGCTTGGACAGCCACATATTATTGAACCACTGAATCCAAAAAAACCCTACCTCCGGATACTCGACTCAGTTGGAGATACTGGAACTCTTCACTCCATTGGTAGCAAATCATATCCCAAGAACTCCGGGAAGTTGCCCTGCAAGGCTGCTCAGAGCTCACCCCGTGACCTTCCGCGCCTGTGTCTCGACGAAGTCGTCCAAGTTGACGGAGCCGCTGCGATCTTTGTCCTCAGAGACACGAGGAGTGCAAAAAACATTCGTTGGACTAAGGCCGATTATACTTCTGCAGCCGGAGCCACGTAAGCTTCAAAGAGGGCTCGCATGGCGATCATGAGCTCTTGACGGCCGTCCTCGCGTCATGCGCAGGAGGCACAGCTAAGCCCGCGTCACTTTAAGCGCTTTAGACGTGCAAGACGAAGGAGTTGCGAGTTTTGTTTGGACGAACGGCAAACCCAACCTTGGCTCCGGAGTGATCTAGCGGCATGTTGCCGGTTGACCTGCCGTCTTGCTGATTCTGTGACAACTAACTGTTATGCTTTGGAACTAGATGCCACGTTGATGTTGCCGGCCTGGACTTCTCCACCTTTCTGAAGGCTTCGTCGGCCTGTGCTCGAGTCCAGCAGATACGCGCATATATGCGTATTATGTGTGCGGAGCCATTCCGCTTGCAGAACTTTGCGGGCAAAAGACCTTGGTCCTTCCAGACGGGGATGAGTGAGAAGTTGTCCATGCACCTTGCTACTTCGCGCTGGTTATGTAGCCGACAGTGGCAACTTCAAGACAGAGGACCTCGAGTCTTTGGAGGTTGTGATGAGAGAGTCGAACCCGTCGTGGCCTGCGATCCAGCTGAAGAGCACCAGGGGGCGGCTGCTGAACAGCGTTTGTGTGATGGTTCGTGAGCCTGCCTTGTGCCAACTTCCGTTCGAGGTCTGCTGCCTCTCGCAACCGACATCTTGCAAGTTGTCGAAAGTGTGCCGTGAAGAAGAATAACTAATGTCCATCGACCTCTAGCGTATCATATCAGATGGTTTCGACCATTGCGGCTAAGGCGAACCGTATATGGTTAGCTAAATGTATTCAACTATGGAAACACGTGAACACGTAGGACTAGAGTGATAGCGGCGTATCTAAATCTTCCGGTACTATGCTCGAAGCTCGGCAAGAGACCCCAAAATTGCCTTCTGTTTCTAGTGACTTTGCTGTGGTTGGCCTTTAGCCGATTGACCCACGATGCATGAAACCAATCACGGTTGGAAACATGACGTTTCGCAGAGCTCACTCCTTCGCCCTGGCTCCGTAGCGACTATTTCTACTAGCCCGTGGTACGCAATGGCGGAGGTGTTGGGCCCTGGCGATTGTCGTGCTGAGCGGAAGCTGCGGTGGGAAGGCGGCCGCGTTGGTGCCCGCAACCTGGTGAGAGGCACCGAAAGAAAGCGCACTAGGACGAGATGTTTTGACCTCTGACACGCGGTTCTCTATGAACAGGCTCTAAGCAATATGGTCGGACGGAGAGGATGACCAAACATTAACATGTTCAGGCAAATACCAACATCGAAAGCTCGATCCAACTGCATGACACTGCTGAGCCTGTTCGTCTTCTAAGCCGTTTTGGTTCTGTGTCGCCGGCGGAAACGGTGGGGGAAGCCGGCTGATGATCACAGGCCTCAAAAGCTTGAGCTCTATCTTGCAGGCCCTGCAGCGCTCGCATGAGGACCAGAAGTTCCAAGGCCACGTCTGAAGATTTCGCCTGGAACTTGTCTCAGCTTCTGAGGCTTCCAGGGACTGGTGCTCCAAGGAGAGCCCAGGCACCTTCGACAGCTCCGACGAGTGTCAGAAGCAGAGGTCAGATGCAGAATGTGGCAGTGGCCTGCTGCGACTTCGCGGAAGATGCCATGGCTCTGGCTCTGCATGCTGTGTCGGCTGGTGATCTGCGTGCCCAAGGGAGGTACTTCGCTTTCGACTGGGCGGATCGGGATGATCCAGGATTCATGCCTCTATGGACTCTATGGTTGGCTCTCATGATTCGTTGGCGCTCACAGAAAAGTTGAGACAAACCTTGCTGTGTATGCTGCCATCGTGTTGTGACGTAGCCCTCTCATCACCCCTTCGCGAGAGTTGCGCGAGTGAGCCCATTGCACCAGTTGTTGTACGTTGACGACACGTTCAGCACATATGATCATCTGTTGCAGGGACGGGCAATCGGGAGCAAGGAAGTCAACGCTCGTCATTTTGGTCGCGCAGCATCATCGCTGGAAGTCGAGGACGCGATCATCCTCCTCCTGCCATTCTTCGAACGATCTCACAACTCTGCAGGCTCTTCAGAAACTGGTCGCGGACAGCAAAGAACCTTCTCTTTGAGAACAAAAGAGCGAGTCCTCTTCTTTCCGGGTCTCATCTGTGGGATTATGTCCTCCAGTGGGCTGCCATGGGCTGCCAGGCCATGTCAGAGGCCAGGACTTCTCTCGGGTGCCTCCTCCTTCGGCTGATCGGTCGCTGCATTCACTGGCTCGGTGCCTCAGAGCAAAGAGCTGAGGCCCTGGAGACATGCTCACGAACCGCGTCTTCCGAGAGCTCAGGGCCCTGCTCCCGGTTCCGCTCGTGCTTGGCAGCGTCTTTGGCTGCTCTTGGGGCTCGGGTGTTGGCTGCAGTCTTCGCAGTCGCGGCTGCCGCTGCGCCCTTTCCTTTGCGACCGGCTCTTCTCGCTCTTCTTCGGTCTTCGGATGCATCCTTGGCTCCTGTCTCGCCGTCTCACTTCATGAAAGCTTGGGGCGTGTTCCCCCCCCGGGCCTCGGAGGCCTTCCCGGCTGACCCGGAAGCCGCTGGCTCTTTGGCCAGAGAACCTGTCTGAGCCTGGGTTGGGTCTGTGACATGCTGCAGGTCTTTGCTTTGTGAGAGATAGGCAGTAGCTTGTCTGAGCCCTATACTGCTTGGATGGAAGACTCTCGGTTCACATCGGTTCACCCTCCCTGCCTTGTTCTGGATGTGCGTGCCGGATCGGTCCAGCTCAAAGCGTACCACATGCTCGGATGCACCTGCATGCAACTGTATGCAGCTGATAGCAGCTGCCTTCGCTCCGTCTTGGCACGAACTCCGCTCGCGCCATTTTACAGAGTACTGCGCGTGCCTTCTCGCCGTTGCTGCCGTCTTCACATTGTGAAGCTTCTGAGATTCGCTATTCTTTGACAAGCTCTCTGCAGCCCGGAGTCTGCTGACTGTCACATATCGCACCCCCTGCTCAAAACAGTGTTCCATCTAGTCTTTCGGATTTGAGACTTCGCCCTTTCCTTCAGGAACTGAAGCTGCCCCTGCAAGGTGAAATCCAAGCGAGGTGGTGCATCGTGGATTTCCTGTTTGATCCATTGCCGCTCTTCAGCAGTCTAAGTGCGCTCAGATTCCCTAAACTGCTTGGTGCAGTCAGAGGGACTGTTGTACTGAGAAGGCTGCGTTGCACTCGTCATGCTCCGAAACCTCACAGAACAGAAGCCACACCGAAAGGTTGTAGGCTTTCATGAACCGAGGACAGCTGAGGCTGAAGCTGCGAATTTTGAACTGGAATGCTTCGCACTCCTTCAATAGTCCTAATCTGCCTCATATGCCTTGGGAAAAGGCATGCAAATCTACGTTTCAGGCATCCACCTGAGCTCCAATTCTTTGTGGAGTGAGACCTTTGTCACCTCAACAACGATGCACAACAGCCAACTTCGATCCATCTGCAAAGTTCAAGTTCTGAATGTCGTTGCAGCTGCACTGTTACATCTACTACGCCGCCGGGCAAATGAGTGGCCCCATCATCAGGTGGCAACTGTTGACCGTAAATCATGTCGAGCAACACACGGTAGATCTTCTGCCGACACTTAACGACATGGCGGCAGATGCCTTGATGCCCTATTGGCACTTCGGCACTGCCCAAGACTTCCCCCTGCATGTCCAGTAAGAACCCCTTGCCTCTCATGGATTGATGCCTTTTCTGACCCGAAGAAGGACATGAAGGAGACCCGCCATGCGGCGAATTACCATTCAGGTCATAAATATACCTTTCGACCTCGGAAGCTTTCCTCATAGTCTCTCGCACTCCTGACGCCGGGACTTGACTAGGGTCGGCCGGGCTGCATCCCAGGCTAGCAGAGCTGGCTTTCCGTCTAAGCAGCTGCAGAGCAACAGCAAGCCACTCGAGCATCATCATGCCACGGGCCGTGCCTTTGCACCGTTTCCTTCTATTCAAACTCATCAACGCGCCTCGTTCTGGCGACAGTGAATGACAGATGCAGTCAGCAACTAGAAACTTGCATACGGCCAAAGTGACAACTGTTGTCAGAGCTGCATGTTGCCACCCGACTGAATGATGATCCTTGCAGCTGGTTCTCAGAACAGATGTTCAACCCTGAGGCTGCGACAGCAAGCATGTAGTCGCACTCCTGGCGGCAAAAGTCGCTGATGCACGCCTTGATCCAGTACTGGGCAGCCTCCATCGCTCTTGCTCCAGCTTCGGAAAGGATCTCCTGGTGCCAGGGCTGCCTCTCTCTGACTGACTCGGAGGGTCGCTGTCGCTATCTGTCGCTCTTCTGCGCTCCGGCACACGCTTCTTGGCTGGCAACTTTGGATCCAGACTCTTCAAGCCGTTTCCAAACCTGGCACCAAGTCCCCAGCCGACACTGAACCCACGTCGATTCCAAAGCTGCAGCAACGGTCCAGTCAAACGCAGGTCGGCAGGGCTCCGTCGCGTACTTTGGCATCTTCTTCGCAGGAATCAGCGGATCCTGCAAGGGAGCTTCGAGCAGCTCCAAGAGCTGTGCTCTGAGACTTGCGCCGAGGCGCCAGGAGCGTTGGCAAAGAGCGGGCTTCGGGGGGAAGCTGCACCTCCGAAAGCGCGGCGGGCATGCGCGGCTTTCGCGGCTACTAGGCTCTCGCTTGCGAAGCGTTCAAGCCCTAGCAAATCCTAGCACTGTGATTGGCCTTCATGGGCTCAGACGCAGGCACAGCCTGAGAGTGTGCCGTGATTCCGGTTGACCACACCAGAGCTCCAACTTCTCAGTCCTGGGCCCTCCGTGGCTTGTGGGAGGGCTGTGTTCCCAGCTGCCCAGCCTCAGGAGATGAGGGGCGTTCTGCTTTTGCCTGTTCCGGTCAGGCGGAGAGGCTCAGCGCAGGGCGGCAAACCCTGGAGCTTCGAACTGCGTCAGCGGCTCCAACATCATGGACTCGGCGGTGCAAGACGAAACATCTGACCGACAGCCCGGTTTGCTGACGCTCCCGGCTGAAAGGACGCTGTGCTGCTGAAGCCACTCCTTAGCAAACTTTGACGATGCCGGCTTTATGAGGCTCTAGCGACTTTTCAATTTCCGCTCTTTACCGGTAATTCACAGCCGCCCTCAAGCTTGGCTAGGAACAGGTTATTCCAGGACATACATCCTGGTTGAACACACCACTCAAGATTGGCTTTAGGCTTCAATGCTTGTCGGAACATGGTCGGCTGGCCTTGGGCCAATGTCAACGTTGAGGCCCGGGCCCCCATCGGTGATGTCACGACAGAAGGATTGAACGAGGCCTGGCTGAGCACTAAAGGCCACGAAAGGCAGCCCTGCAAGGGTGCTGGCTCACCCAGGGCTCAAAGGGACAAACTTGAAACAGGCACTAAGAATGAAACACAAGCGAGGCATCCACGATAACTCCGAACTAGACTGAACACGCAGGGCCTCCATTTCTGCTTCGGATGGACAGTCTTGGCAGGGGCGCGTGTGCATGACAAGAATGTCATCAGAAAAGGATCAGCAAGTATAACCAAGCTCGATGTTTGGAGGCTGACAAGACCCATCAGTCGTGTCGATCTCATCCAAGAAATACATCCAGTCTGCAGGTTGCGAGACGGAACACGATAGACTGCCAGTGCATTCTGAGCAAACCCCTGATGCCGACGGATGGCTCACAACCTGCAGCACTGAGAGGCCTTGCTGCAGCCCACAATCGTACGAATCATCGTAGGAGTCGTAGGTGCTGTAGCCTAGGCCAGTCAACACAAAGCAAGTCAACATCTTAAGGCATCCAGAAAGAAGACATAGAAACCATCTCAGAACAGGGCCGTACTGCGTGCCATACTTCTCGTTCATTTCCGAACTGCGCCAATACGCTCTGATCAGCTCAGACTACTTCATCGCCGCACATGTCCAACCCAATGAACTCTTCGAGGCCCCCTTTTTGGCGCCTCGTCATCGGCGTTGTAGACCAGTACATTGCGCTCAGCAACCTGCTACGAACGGCCCCCTCCACACCCAGATGCGCACATCTCAGCTCAGGCCGGCGCCCCGCAGGAACGAGGAACGATGTTCCGAAGAGCAGGCTGCTAGGAACCTGGGCCGGATTCACTCTCCGTATCCATCAGGCGGCTGAGTGCAGATCTGGATCTCTGCCGCGAGAGAAGGCTCGCGTTATTTGGCGTGAGACTAGGCTCGGAAGAAGAGACATGCAGAAACGGAATGGAGGAAGTTTCATGTCTTGTGGATGTGATGTATTCCAGAGGAGTGACTTACAGCTTGCAGCTGCTCGAGTATAGTGCTTTCGGTATTGCTCGGAACCCACGTATAACTTTGCGCCCTTCTATTCCCATCTAAATCTCCGCAAGGCACAACCTGCCTGTAGAAAAGCTGGCAGGTCTGAAACCCAGTCGAGGCACCCGTCTGCGCAGGACAACCGCAGGTTGAACAAGAAATGGCTGCAGGAAACGCGCCAATGCCTACTGACACCAACGTCCACATCATCGTGCAATCTGAGATTTCGAACTCCCTAGACGCCTGCCGTACATCAACCCCTTCGAGACACCTTCGTGCAGCCGAAACCAGCTGCATGAAGTATACTTATAACCTATAACACATATGTCCAGATCGCAGCCCGCATCTGGATTGGAAAGGCAGGATCAGAACTGCATCCCGGGTGTTCCTAGCCCCGTGCGCACCCCCTGATGCACCTTGGAGATGGGCCTCGCCCTTGCCTTCCTCTGTGAAGAAAAGGTTGGTGGACATAGGCCTGCATTTCAGGGGATGTGGGACGCCATGCGAAGAGAGACCGATCGCTGTTTGGGCAGCCACGCTTACTTGAAGACGTTTTGCGCACTACTGCGAGCTCGTGAAGTCGTAAAGGCCCCCGTGCCTTCGTGTCAAAGACTTCTGCACTACGGCCACGACAAGCCGATCAGTGCCCCCATCGGTGATGTTACGACAACTGTCCTGTCTGCATCAGATATGCCCCGTAAGGCTAGACACCCGTCCGCAAGCGTGTCCAGCAGGGCACATCCCAAATTGTGAGCATAATCTTTTTGGCTTTCACTTGCCATCTCCGTTCTTCGTAGTCTTGCACATCATGCATTGAACATCTGCTGCCACACATCCCGGTTGATGGCTTCCACCCTCTTGTCGAGATCTGGATCCTGCCCCCCGAGCGCTTGCCTGACCCACTTGCCAATGCCGCTCGCATTCCATACCTCCCTCTCGTCTTGCATGAACTTCTTGAGACCCTCTGGGACGTCGCCGGGCAGAAATCCTGTCCCGAGGTCAGAGAAGACGATCTCAACGTTGTTCCATTTGGCTGCAAACCTCGCATCAAACCTGTCCGCCCAGAATGCGGCGAATCCAGAGCTGTTTGTTGCCTTCTGTCTGGCATCCTCTCTCACCCGACGAAGGAAGTCATCTCTGAGAGTCCGGAGCGTCTGCGCGTCGTAGTACCTCCCTGCTTTGCCATCTCTCTGTAAAGTCTTGGCCTTGTTCAGGCAGATGAGCAGCGAAGGTGACTTCAGGTTCGAGGTCATGAGAACCTTGTAGATGGTTTCAGCATCAAAGCTTTCTGCCGTATTTGTAAAGGGACGGATATAGAGGAAGACAGAAGACACAGAGTGCGGACCATTGTAGTATGCTGACTGCAGGCATGCCTCTGTGCTCGTCAGACCCGGCGCGTCAATCAGAGCAACTCTACTTGTAAATGCATGGGGCGGGCATTCCCGCGTGTTTTTGCTCACATCTGATTCAACTGCGAGTTTTGTATCCATCATCAGTTGTGAGGCAAGCAAGTATTTGCCACTCTTCTGGGGACCAAGAATGGCAACCACTTTGAGGTCTCGTCCCGCCTTCTTCATGCGGTGAATCTCCACCACTGCCTCATAGAGCTGCTCTAGCAGCTCCTGTGACTGCTTCGTGGCATGGCCATGCCAGGGCCCTGGAAATGATGCTTGATCTCGACGCTTTCGGTCGTTTACTTTCACGATCAGGGCAGTTTCCATCTCATACTCATCATTACCCTGCAGGGCGGTTCTTGCCCCTGTCCAGGTATGCATCTCTCGCAGCAGCTCTTGGTAGCGCCCGCTCACCTTGCTGCGCAGCAGGTGTATGCCAGTAGCAGAAGCTGTTGCAATGAGGGTTGCAGTGCCCCAGCCGCCAGTGAGAGAGCCCGAATAGCCCAGAGCTGCACCGACAAGCCCAAGACCGCCGGATGCAACGATTGCGATGCAAACAAGTGTGGCTGCTGCTGCAATGCCCACCTTGCCGGCTATCTGCTGCCCTGTCAGCAGCACATGCCCTTGTTCCGGACACAACCACTGCAAAACATGCTCAACGTGAGCTTCGCTGTCCCGTCCTTCCCCAACCTCGTGAAGCCTTCGCGGATTTTTCACCTGCCAGTGGGTAAAGTGGGCAGAGTTATGATGTTACGGGGAAGTATTCTAGTTCTTCATGTTCGGCGGGATACTTGTAGTATACAACAGATCAACTGCTAGAGGTTCAAAATTCCGGCCTGTGCAATGCATTGATCGAACGTTCTGAGGCGCGGCTGCTCGTTTTCATTCATGACGTCGTACAACAAATCTGGCCCCGCCAATTTGTCTACACGCTGTAATGCTTGCAGCACAGTGTTATCCTCGTCTGAGGTACGTAGCACGAGTTTCTGAGTCCAAGCGCTCTTCATCATAGCTTTGAAGAAATTCTCGCTGAATTCATACTGGTTTGCAGAAGCTTCGGGCAGAGTGGTCGCCAATCTCTGTGCCACAACTCGGGTCCCCTCACTGCATACATCTGGCCAGACGGTGACGTGAGCCTGTGCTGGTGCTTGCTGGCCCGTAAAGGCAGCACGAAGCACAAGAGAAGCTTTGCTGCAGTGCACCACTTTCCAGATTAGGTCCGGAATGTCGGCCATCTTGACGGCAGAGGGTGCCACGAAGTCTAAACCATCCCCCACCAAATGTAGAGTCAGTTCGCCATTGTGTGCTTCGATCTGAGCAGTCTCGATGCCAAATTCAATCGAAGACACTTTAACTTCGCCCCGGCCAGTCAACTTGCCGGAGACTGGACATTTACTCTGGAGCTCGGGAGAATTCACCGCATGCCAGTATTTTGCAAGACCGTGCTGGATCAAACCTTCATGGTTCAAGACAGATGTCGAAGTTAGAAGCCTCGCCCCGCCAAGGATGTCTTTGCAGTCTTGACCTTCATGCACCTCCACTGATCGCGTTTCCTCGAGATTTTTCAGAATGAAATACATGCCCAAAGGCATGTATGCCAACTGCAACTTTTGCAAAATAGACTGCACCCCTTGGTAGCTTTCCAATGAGCTCATAGCGCTAATCACACGTCCTACCGCACCAGCAAGCTGCGGGATTCCATCACCAAGTGGTAGCGCGCTGAGCAGTTCGAAAACAGAAGCACAAACACCATTGCCGAGTGCTTCTGCATCTCGTCCAAACTGTTGTAGAGTGTCTGCTATGTTCAACAGTGCCGGCACCGGATCTTCGTCATTCGCGATCGTCAAGAACTTGCTGGTCCACTGTTCGATTCTCATATCCCGAACAAGCCCTGGAGCAGCGCACATGGGAGCACCAATGCCTACAGACAACACCTTCATGGTCTCGCCAAACAATCGCAAATTCAGAGCCTGCAGGGCGGCAAGATGGGCCACTGCTCCGCCTAAGGAATGGCCTGCGAAGACCACTGCCTGACACTCGTATGCGGTAGCAATCCGCTTCAGGCCGTGGAACCTGACTTGTCGTGCTCGGCGAGAAAAACCTGCGTGGACAAGGCCTCCGACGTCTGTATCGGGTCTGTGCACGGCACTCGAATTGGTTTTCCAGTCGTCGTAATTGCGTGTTCCAGCAAATGCGACATAGAGAGCCCGCTGTGCCTGTGCTTCAGCATCAAAACACGAAGGTGTGCTCCGCTGCCGCTGCACAACGGCAATTGCATACCTTTGCTTTGTTGCTCTGCACTCTAGCAAGTCCAGAAATAACGGTTGAAACTTGCGGTCAAAGTCATGGAAGACTTGATCGTTTTTAGTTTGGTATGCCACCTGCGACAAGCTGTGTGCAATCTGAATATCATTCCAGGAATGCTCAATCATGCGCTGTTTCGTGATCAGCAGATTCAACTTCCGTCGAAATGAAGTGGCTGGAAAGCCAAGTTCATCGAGCCCAGTGCCCTCCTGCAGCTGCTCGCGAAGGTCTCTAACGCATTGAATGCCACGGCCATCCAAATAGTCAAGATGGGTCTGCACATCTCCTGTCGAGTACCCTGCCTGCTGTAAGAGGCTGCGTAAGCCGTCCATGACCCAGCACGGATTGGATGCACCGACTGTGCTTGAGCCCAAAGTTCTGAGTATCCAAACGCTGCAGCACTTAGCATCCGACGCCCTGATGCTATCGCTGTGGGGGCACGTGCGCCGTCATGCATGTTCGGCTTGAACTCGTGACTCCGTCTATTCCATGACTTGAGCCTCTGGTGCCGCCCATGGAAGCAGAAGGCGCCATCCACGATGATGCGAGGCTCTGGGCCTTCGATACCCTGCACGGGTGCTGCGGACTTTATGTGTTTCCGCAGTGAGAGGGCTCAACAGGCCGCGTAATAAGGCGTAATAACAGCTTGGGATTTGGGCCGTTTGAGCTTATCGCCTGCCTCGACCTCGAAAGTGGAGGCTGTGTTGAAGAACTGGGAGTTCTGCCAGGCACGACTGACACCCAAATCGTGTGTTGCTTGCACTAGTAACAGCCTGGCCTCCAGCTGTGGGAACCGACCAAGAAGCAGGACCTTCATCCCAAGCGAAGTCGTCGTTCCAAACACAGGAGCAGGTCTCTCATGTCTCTCCTACGAGCCTTTGCGTCCAACAAAGCAGAAGACCCAAGCCTCTACTGCAAAACCAAACCTTCCGTTCAGTAGTGCAATCCAAGGCCTCTGTGCCAGGTGGCACATTGGCCCAGCTTGCCATGGTCTCCCAGTCAGAGCACGGGATCCAATCATGGGCTTCGTAGAGTCGTAAAGACCAGGGCAGGCCCCGACACATCGAAGGCTTTTCAGCTGCTGCTTATCTTATTTGGCACTGTCATGCCTGACAAAGAGCATCTTGTCACTACACGACTAGACTCTTCGCACTTGTCGATGCGGCTCACGATGCTGCATTTTGATTACGTGGGTCGGCTCTCGGCTCGACACGATGCTGAGCCATCCGCGAACGCAAAATCCGAAAGAAGCTGTGTTTCGTAACGCCACCACGCTCTGACCGTTCTGGTTGCAGATGCCCCTGCATGTGATCACATGCCCATGCAGCGGCGCTTTTTTCTGCGCGTTCGTCTCATTGCGCCTCTGCAGTTCTGCAGGGTTCGAAGGCAAGCAAAGTGCGAACGGTGCCATGAGACGTCAAGGCCTCAGTCCAAGCAGAACGCGATCGACGCTTGCAGTGCCAAACGACATCTCTGGGTGCGTGGCCTGCTGCAACACAGAGCCACGAGCGACTCTTTGCAGGCTGGAGCAGACGCAACCTGGAGTTGCAGGACTGCTTCTCTCGTCTACCTTGCGCCCGATCGCACGTGGCTGGCCTTTCGGTAACCGGACTTGCATGGCCGACATGGGCTCGTCGGGCTCTTCGCCGCCGCGCGCATCGCCAGGGAAGGCCTCTGTGCCGGACCAAACCAGGACGTGAGCCCAGGCGCTCTCGGGCAAACTTTGGCCCAGCCGTAGCTCGAGGAACAGGGCACACTCGACGCCACCCTGCCGGGTCATCAGTGGCTGAACGGAAACTTCCAGGTGCAGCGCGCGCACTCCCAGGAAAGACTGGAAGGTGCCTTGGTACTGGTTTGATTTGGCCGGCAGTGGTGGTGGGCTCCACGCGTTCGCGGTGCTCAACACCTTCTGGACGTCCGTCGGGTCAAATGCGAATTCCAACAAATGAACTCGAAGGCCGCGGCAGGATTGCAAAAAACCTTCAGTGATCTTCTCGAGCCTCGATGCCCCGTCCAGACCATGAATCGGCCATAGCCAATTTGCAGGCGAAGTAACCAAACTCAGCTTCCCATAGAAGCGCTTCAGGCGTCGATGGATCTCGGCTGAAAACAGCAGGCTGCTGCTCTCCATCACACAGAGGCCACGCTGGACGGCAGCTCGCCGCCAAGGTGCTTCCTCTGGAGCTCTGGATGTTGGGCTTTATGGGAACATGACATACTGCGATTTTTGCAATGCGGAAAGCAGAAGTTGCAAACCTTAAGTCTCCCCTGAAATCCACTCCGGAAAAAACCGTTTCGAAAGATCGGCACCGCCTCCGGATTGGACGAAGTTGCATGGAAGGCATCTTGCACAAACCGCGCGCATGCCTCCAAATTGCACAGGCCCGTCGCATCGAGAAAAGCGGCCGTGCGACCGAGCAGTCCAATGTCGAACGCCAGCGACAAGGATGAAATTCCGGGATGAGCCTTGCTTCCCACTTTGTCTCCTCCAGCGCGTTTTGCTCACGGTTACATTAATTTGGTCAAAACATGTCAAAACTCTTGTCATCATCTAGACACCTGAAACCGACTGAAGTTAAGCCTGCACAACAACTTCTCCCAACATAGACGTCTGAAACCCACCTACCTACATGACACTTTCAAAACTGGTGCTGTAATCGGGACGTCAAAGCCACTTGCAGGCTCAGTTCCCGTCGGAGTAAGCATCATCGAGGCAAGGGCATCATGATTACATTGTGGCCTGGTTGTGGTGTTTCGTATGTGGTGTCTGATGACTGACCTACGTTCAGGCGATTTTGCTCCATCGTGTTTGATGACAGCATCTATCTGATCGAACTTGCGGAGCTCAGCTGTTCACGGCCACAACGCCCAGGTAGTTGAATGCAATATGCTCATGACAACTCCGACTCGTTGGGCGTCCATCGCTCTCCAGGCACTGCATGCAAAGATCTGCTGGGGGAGGCCAGAGCACTCTTGAACTGCGACGTGGTCTCAAAGAGGCCCCAACACTTTCCCTTTTTCGCTCGTACGCCGAATGCTTTGCCGGGAAAGAATAGCCCCACGGCAAACAAGCACATGGGGAATGTGAAACTTACCACTCATATGCTTGAAGTCATCACACCTGCACATGCCAGAACGCGGGAAATCAAGGCTGTAATACCTACTGCGACAGAAACATATTATTATAGTATGCTCCCCCTAATCAACCTAGCCCTAGCTCAATGATCCTGCTTCGCCTGTGTGGCAGGAGTGAGCAGCAGTCGCCACGCTGCTGCTGCATGTTGGCATATTGCCCGACAGACAAGATAGCTACGCAAGACACAGTACTTCGCTACGCGACATCGTCCTTGCATGTTTTGCGAGTGTATTTCCAATGACTCGCCTCACAAGCTTCTGTTTCAAGATTCTGCCATATTTTACAGTCAGTCGCACTACAGCCTCTTCCCTGGTCCAGTTATGATGTCTTTTCCTGGGCCTGATATTAGTGCATACCCGGATTTTCGTCTGGGGAGTTCTGCGCTGTTTCTTGCGCCATACTGTCACACGACCGAACTTGCATCCACAAGCATCCTTATGCATCCTTCACAGCAAAGCTACACAAAGCTGCCGTCAATGTAAAAGGACACCGCCGTCAAAGTGAGTATTCATCTGGCAGCCTCCACATTGCATGTTCGCGACCAGACGTCGGGATCGATTCGCTTCAGGATGGCCTCTGCAAGCATTCGCAAAATACGACTCTGAAAGCCAAAACTGTGATCGAAGAGGTGAAGCAGCCTTTCTGATGCTTTGTGCAACTTGTATCTGCGAGTCTTGAGTAGCTAGCAGGAGAGCTTGGGCCCTTCTGGCGCGAGACACAACCGTGGCATCGGCTTCCACGCCCAGACTTCACGTAACTGTAACTGGGCCCAGCAGGATCCCCAGCCGCAAAAGATGCTCATCCCAATACTAGTGGAGAACGCATAAGGACCTTCGGGCCAAAGGTTTGAAGCTGACTTGCACACCAGCATGCCGCAAACTGATCTTGAATCAGAATATTCACGCCGTTGCTATTGATATGCGCTGCACCTACTTTTGTCAAACTTGTGCATCGGGGGAGAGGCGACAGAATGTCTCGGCTTGGCTTGCATTCGCTTCGAGCACCGGGGTGCCTTCAGCTCCTTGGAGGGCCCGCATTCGAAGAGATCTTCGAGGCCGACTCTGCTCATAGCCTCCACAGAATCCTGGCTGATCTGCAGGGTGATCACTATTGAAACAGGCTTTGAAACTAGACTTGCGAAGGTGCATGGCTGCTGGCCCATACCAGTACTGCGGCTACTTCAGAGCTCTCGTCACTGCAGGTGCAGTGCTGGGGCCTTCCACTTCAAGGGCAAAGCCAGCTCTTCGCCTCGAGCCATTGTGGAAAGCTCATGCCATGCTGCAGTGCATGGGGACACCTGTACAGCCTGACCCACACGGATCGCTTTCGCAGCATGTTCAGCAACGCGTTTTCGCAACAGACGGTGGATAAATTATACCACGTGCCCTTTCGGCCGCGTCACCGTGACCAGAACAAGATGATCCACGTTTCATAGTTCACACGGTCTTTCTAAGTGCAATGAGACCTAGCGACAAACCGGGCCGTTGTGTGAGGCGGCCTCCAAGCTAGATAATCGATGATTCCGCCACGGCTTCATGCAATACTTCGGAACTGTCAGAGCTCAAATGCAAGTCTGGCAAGGCCCGCACTCAGAAGTTCCAGCACGATCTCTGGGTCGGTATTCCAATCAACAGGCCTGTCTGACCGAAACAGAGATCCACGGAACCGTTTCGTCTGGTCAGTTTCTGGCCTGCTGCTCATGAAGACGGTGCATCTGGGTCTGGACCTTGGGTGTCAGAGCGGCAGCTCGAGGCGGAATGTATGAATTATTTGTATAACTCTATATCAGAATTATGTTATGACTGAGGTGGCTTTGGAGCTTCGGCGCTTGGGGCCGTTCATAGACATGCTCCAACTATCGTCCCACACATTGCACGAACAGCACTTAACACATGAACTCGCCTATTGAAAGCAAGGCGTAAACCCGCCCACACGGAGTTCGCTCTGCGTGATTCTCTTGATGAAGATGTCTCTCCACTGCATATGTGTTTCAATGGTGGCAATGCTGCGTATTTGCTCTCTAGCAACGGAAAGCAACGAGTCATCTCTCAACATCGTTCCCGAGCTTGCGCTATGTTGATGTCTGAGAACATCTCATCATGCCAGCACTGCGATCGAAAGTGCATTGCCACGCGTGTCGAATCGCCTTTCCGTCTTTCGTGCCTTCACTGTTCCGCTTCTTATCCACTGCCTGCGGGTATTGCTTCACCGCAGCCAGGATCACTGCCAGGATCCGAAGCTTCACGCAAAAGTCACCGCCCCGCACGTACTCATGGTCTTTTCGCCCCCCTTGAAAAGACAACCTAGAAAGCAACCCAGAACAGGAGCGATGGATCCAGCTTTCGGATTTACCACATCGTCAGCTCCGCGAAATGAGCGAAACGCAGCACTTGGAGTCTGACATGCGGGGCAGGAACTCCCGAAGTTTTGCCTGCAATGGGCAAAGAACATGTCCAGCGAAGCCAAGCAGTCCGATAGGCCAGCCCACCTTGAAACGCTCGCGTGCTGGCTTCATCAGCACGGTGTGCACAGCACTTTGGCCCTGGCATCGCACCGTCGAAGTACTTAGAATTACTTGGATGACATGCGGCTTGTCTGACAAGTCTGGTCGAAATGCAGCAAAGCCCAGACTTGCTCCTCAGTCGATGCTTCGTCGAAGCACTTTTTCCAAGCAGTCGCACGTCGCTCGTTTGCGGCTTTCTATTGGCGGACCATGGTTCTGACAAGCTGAGGCGCCACAGGTTTACAAGAGTCTCCTCTTCTCGGGTCTTGAACCATGATCCCCAACTTGGAAAGCTTCGGACTCCCGCCTGACGGCTTACTTTGGACTGCATTAGCTGGTTCAAGCTGGGACTTGGGATCTTCGGAAGATCTGCACAGCCCGTGGAATCTGACGCTACCTGCGACGAGACAGCTTCTCAACGATGCCTGACAACCCGTGTCATAACCACAATGTGGGGCACTATTAGGGAGTTTCCGAAAATTAGGGTACCTTATTTGGGGGGTCCTTATAATAAGGATCCTACTATATAGGGTCCTATATTCGGACCCCCTATTTTCGGAAACCCCCATTATGAGGACACCCGGTGGCCGAGGCATGTCGACCTCGCGAAGATCGTCTACAGGAAGGCCGACCCTCTCACGACCGCTACTCGAGGCTCCGAGCTTCTGGGCTGCTTGTCCTGTCTGTCGGCCACAACTGGAACATGTCCAACTATGCTCAAATGGGATACGACGTCCAGCTCTGGCCACGAGGTTCCGGTTCGAGACTTGTTTGGCCAGGCTGAGCCACAAAGGCCTTGGGCCGCGGTGCTTGTGACAGGGCCAGCGGCTTTCTGCCAAAAAACATAGTATTTACATCTCGGCTGCAACTCGTGCAACTGGCATTTCATGCCTCAGTGTGGCAGTCGATGACTCAATACTCAAGTACCCAAGTCGGGACACATGTGGAACCAATGAGTGGCCTGCACCACCTTTACTTTGAAGGTGTAGATGCCCCCGAACCTGTCGCGTATTTGTCATCTGGGTGTGTGCACGGGAGAAGACACTCCTGTACCACGACGAGCTCCCACTGCAGAGGAACAGTATCTGCGACCGCGGCTGCTAAACTACCAGTGATTCGGGAAGCAACTTGCAGATTGCCGGATTATCTCGACGATCTGCCCCGTTTTGTGATTACCATGGTTTGCCTCGTCATGCGCCGCATGCTACAGTAGAAGCCCCAAAATTAGAAACCCAACAGCCTTGATCCTGAAGAGTCATGTCTGGGGAATCCCAGCACTAATTGTCCTTAGTCCGGTTTCCAACTTCTTATGGAGCTTGCTAAATAGAGTAATCTAGACCGTTCGTTGCTGGAAAGCCTGCAAAACCTCAACGCATCTCAACGTTAAACTGCTAGAGGACCATTGAGTGCCAGTGAACGGGACCTCTCTCTTCCCTCCGGCGAAGATTCCCAAAGGTGCCTTTGTCTGGGACAGCATCATTCATCTCGCGGGTTTTCCGGAGAGTTCTCAGCAAGGCCTCGCCAGGCCCACTCCCACGCCGGCCTAGTGCTGTCTGGGGGCCGTGCACCTGTCCCCCTGCACACCTGTGACTAGTTGTCGCTAAAGCAAATCACGCCTGGTGAGAGCGACCTCGCCTGAGCCAAAAGCAGTCGCGTGCAAACTCTTAAGGGTTGGTCGGCAAGACCACTCACACCACCAGGAAGCGAAAAGCTGAGGAGCGTGCTGCTGAGCCAAGTCAACTGGCCGTCTCAGATCTGAATCCTTCAACAGGTTCAAGCATTCTCCGTGTCTGAAGGCTGGCTTCTCCCGACTCTCCTCCAGCTCCAGCATCTGCAGCAGCCTTTTGGGATCCTCAAGGGACCGGTTTCTGTCCGCTATATCTGAACACCCAGGTCTACAGACAAGATTTTAGATAACCTCAGGCCATTGATGCGAGGCTGCTACTGCTAGACTAAGTTCGTCCTCGGCGAGCAAGATATCGAGAAGCCACCCTGAGAAATGCACGACATTCTGAAACAACGTGTGAAGCCTGAGCCGCAGCCTATTTTGGGAATCAAGGCTGAGGAATGGACGAAGGCACGCAAAGTGCTGCTCCGTTCTCTTGCCCTGGTCCAGGACTGTGACATGAACGAAGCGACGCATATCTACTGTTAGCACAGTGACAAGGTAACACGAGGCAATGTAGAGAGCGCCCGGCTGCCAGGATGTGGAAAACGTTCCTCCGCGCATCGTCTGCTTCCTGCACGACCTCCCAGGACCAAGGGAGCCTTGCCTTCAGTTCAAGGCTTGCGACGGTGCTGCACCTCTAGGTCGGCTTTGAATTCCACGAGGATCTTGAGACTTGCCAGCTGCCCCGCTCCAGCAGCGGAAAGGAGAGGTGTAAGACCTATAGTCTTGGGAAGGCTTGGCAATCACGCATGCGGCCCTGACGGACCCTGTGCCCGTGTCTCTGAATTTTGAGGCTGCAACCAACTTTGGATCGAGCCTTCCACTGCCGGACATACGCCAGACTTGATCAGTTGACGCTGCAATGCCAAAAGACAGTGCCAGGCCTCCAGCTGCGCACCGCCGGCCCGAACCAGCAGGCTGCAAATGTCAGCATGGCCAGCCTCTTCAAGGTTCAAGAGGACTGGACGTTACGAATAAAAGAGAACTGACAAAGCTGCAGAGCCTCCGCGGCCAAATGGAGGGGTGTCCGGCCTGAACTTGAAGTTGCCGAGCAGACTGGGTAAAACTCTTTGGGTGGAGGAGGCGGAGCTACCTACGGGTGTGAGTTTTGAAGGCAGTCACCAGGGGAAACTCAGTCTCCGGATACTTGAACGGGGGCCGTGCCACACCACTTCGTGCCCGGTCGCTCAGGCATTCCTCCCCAAGGAACGAATGGCCATGGATCTTCGAGAGCCCACAGCATTGGCACGTGCCAGAGCAGTGCCGCAGAACCGTCCTAGCTCGGGCACGGCTGCTCCACAAGAGCAGCGCAGTGACAGAAGCGTCCTGCACGAGGCTGCTAGGCTAGCTCTGGGCGGGGTAACCGGGGCATTTCGCAGGCATCGGGATACAAAATCATGCAAGCCACACATGTCACAGATGCTCCTCAGCACATCCATGTGCCCGTTGCTGGCTGCATGCATTGCGGCCGTGAAGCCGCCGTGACCTCGCTGACACTAATGTTTCGGATTTAGCAGGCAATTAGGCGTTCAGGTGGAAAGACTCAGTGAGCAGAGAACGCACATATCAGAAAGCTCGACAGCAGGAAACAAATAACAACAGCACAATGGGGGACATGCAGAGAAGCCAGTTCCCCAGTCTGAACATCGAGCAGGTGCACATTCACAAGCAGAATGAGCACCACTCGATGATCTAAGTCCCACCTTGACCCCTTGACCGCCCAAGCAAGAGGATAGCAACGCAAAAGCCCACGTGCTTAATTCATATGCCATTGAATTTCCACTGCCGTCACGAGATCTCACAGGACGGCTTCATGCTTTCCTGCCACACTCAGCCGTGCGCTGACAGCATCGACTCTTGCAGAGGCCTGCCAGGTCAGGGTCCCCACGTGGGTGGCTGGAGATTTCCACTCGCACTGCTCAGATCTCTCGGTGCCACTGCACCGCTTGGTGAGTTCCCCGTGCGTTTTCCGAAAGAGTGGGAGGGATTGCCCTGTATCAAGTATATTCAGGTATTGCCTGAAGTTGCATGAAGTTGCAGGACTGACCCTTCATAGCACCCAGGGTAGCCGTGCCCACTACAGGTCCCTGGCCTGCAAGGAGGCATGAAGCATACTCTGATCGCCGATGCGTGCTGCCTGCGCACGTGAGCGCGATATCAAAAGGCAACCTCTGGGACTCCAAGGGCCTCCCAGAGGTTAGCAAAATCCTCGCCCAGTCCATAGATAGCCCTTCGTGCGCCTCCGAAAAGATACGCTTGACCGAACGCAAGATAAGGTGAGCTTCGCTACCTTGTCGGTAGAGGTAAAGGTCCTGGGGCAGCCGCCCACGGCAGTCTCGCGAAGACTTCAGCCTCCGCGCATAGCCATAACCATTACCGCTCTTTCGCTGACAAGACCAGGTGCCTCCTAATGCAAGCCAAGCGGTCCTTGAGAAGTCAGCATCCCAGCGGCAAAGGAATCGGACCAGCTCGCGACGTCCTGCAGCCGACCGGGGAAGCCGGGGCAAACAGGATCGGGATGTGAACCATCGCCTTCGTCCAGGTTGGAGCCGCAGGCCACATGAAGCGCGTTCCGGCGCATCCTGTCCTGCACGCAGGCCGCCGCGCACCCTTTTGCGTGAGATTGGCCCTGGAGATTGAGCGGGCTCCTCCGCATAGCAATCCTCGGCCGGTACATGTTTCAACACTTTCAAGGGCTACTCCTGCATCTAGCCACGAAGAGACAGGTATCAATTCAAGGAACTTGACTTCGCATGCAGCAAACACAGTTTTGACAATGACCCAGAGTGTGTGTAGATACAGTGCTGCTGCCCTGCCCGCGAAGACTCCCGATACTAGCATGTGCGCCAGGATCCCCATTTAGACAAGATGAGGCTTCAAGGGGCCGAATGCCAGAAGCCCCTAGACCAGTCAAGGTGCCGCCCCGTGGAGCAGCAACCACCTCAGGCTGCAACACGCAACACATGCACAGAATCGGAGTTTTGCGACGTGTAAACGGATCCCCCAAAATAACAAATCTCGAGTACCTTGTACCTTTCCTTGGGCCCTCACCTGGCCCCTGCGGCAGAGCCTGCAGCACAAGCAGCCAGAAGAGGGGACCTCAGCTTCTGTGGTGAGTGCGTCGCGCCCCCATGCTGCCTCCTGGAGCTGGAGCTCCGGAAAGCCACCCTTTTCCATAAGTGACAGGACATAAGAGACCCTGCTCAGAAACAACTTTCTCTTCCCGCATTCCGCAGGACTCATTCTGAATGCTCTTGGGGAGCAGTTCTCGGCCTCACACATTCCGCGGTCATCCAGCTCAGCGATCTCCAAGAAGCCAGTCTGCAGGCAACCAGGCAGAGTTGGAGACATCTTCACCGAGACTTCTGCTTAGCCGGCCTCCAACAATACGTTCAAGCACTGGATGTGCCCAGTGTCTGCAAGCAGCGCCGATGCCTGAAAGGTGGTGCTTGGAGATTCGGAGCCGTCGTGTTGCTGCACCAGCGAGGCGCAGCAGGAGGACTTGGAGGACGAGGGAGGGATGGAGGGTGGAGCTGGTGCTGGAGATGGTGCGTGTAGCTGTAGTTGTGGATATTTGGGTTTTCATTTCAAATCGTACTGCTTTGCTTTTGAAGATGGACTTGTGTAGTAGGTTTGTAGCGAAGCAAATTTGATGCAAAGGGAGTCACAGTAGTCTTGAAGCAGTGGTGCCATGTCGCATGTGACAGCAGTAGCAGTGGGGATGTCTCTGCGCCTCTCTGCCAGCACCCTGAGCAGCGAGGTGTGTCGGTGTCCGGCCCATCAGAGCCGACAGAGGACTGCCCACCTGGCTTTCGCGCTTCCTATTCCAAATGTTTCCCAAAGCCTCCATGCCTGCACGGAACTGTCCGTCCAACAGTGCGACGGGTAGCTGGCAACCTACCGATCAGGAGCATCCACCAGAAGAAGAGCATTTGACTAAGTGGCACTCCTGTGGCATAGGGAAGGCTTCCACTGAAAGGACCCCTTGCGAAACAGGCCTCGGCGGATCCGCTGAGTGGGCGCCACTCAGACGGAGACCTGTCAGGATTTCTCTCTGCAGAGACTATGACATGAGATCCAGGGATGATGGAGCTTCGACTGAGCTTCGCAGCATGGGCATCTTGGCACGATGCAATACTGGAATTGTGCTCTCTTCTCTGGTCGAGTCGCCCCTGCTCTTGTGAGACCCGAGCCCTCCAAGCTTGGTCTTGGTGGATCTGGAAGTGGAAGTAGAGGTCCTTGCCTCCCAATAACGTAAGAACGTCCCAGGCCGTTCGAAGGTGGATGTTCGGGTCTGACTGCACAGCTTGTTCAATGCAGTGCTACAGCCTCCTGTGCAACAAGCTCGGCCTCCTTCTTTTTTGTTCCAGGCATTCGGTTTCGCACCAAGTTCTCCTGCGGGCTGGCAAAGGAGTGCGCAGAGGGACATGCTTCATGCACCTTGTTGTACAGTCGGCGGGTTTGGGGCCGCTTGGACAAGTTTTGAGGCTTTGGGGCTTGATTAAATTGTGTTTTTCGGGAGTTACCGGAAACCATGCATGACCGAAGTGCGACTGCTGAGGAGACATCTCTGAAGCCTGGCCGTCGCACAAGATTACGGCCCTCGAAAAATTTTATTCAGGGGCTTACCCGGACTTATGTTACGACGTATCGTATCCTGAGGGTCCATGTACCCCTTGGTTTCCCTTAACGGGTTCGTTTGAGGGTTTAGGGTCCTAGTTCTTACCAGTAGTGAGGTTGTGGAGGGACACGACTGAGCAGGCTCCTTGGAATCGTTGGACCCTTGGGCTTTCAAAACCGACTGATGTGGTCTGGCGAAAGCTTGAAACCTGCTTGGTGGGTACTGAATGAAACTGCTATCTGGGACCATTTCGGCATGCTTCTTTTGGGCGTTCGATGCGATTTGAGTAGCCCCCCTGAATGACCTCTGGCAGACTGAAGAAGGGCTATGTATGATGTCATGTATGGCATATGATGCCGTCGCATATTGGAGACCCGCATCGAGACCGGCACAGGGCATTGCTTCGGCTGCGCTTGGCTAAATGTGACATCTCAGACATCTCCCCTGAGGCCCTCTCCTTGCCCGACTTGTCAGCCTGCCAAATCTTTGGATGGAGCCTCTTCGCCTGCACACTCAGAAGCTGCGCTCCAAAACAGTGATGACATCATGCTCTCGGCGGCCGGACAGATTCTCTCAGGAGCTATAACGAGGGTCATTAGCATGTTCTTAGCTGTGCGTAAAAAACTGTCCCCTCTCGCCTCCTCGCTGCGCGCTGCTCTCGACCCGACCCCACAGAGTCACACATATCACGGATGTCTTGCATAAACCTTAAACCGCCTAAACCCACTCCACTCTCAAGTTCCTTTACACGCAGCTTCTTCCGAGGCCGCTCCTGGGCGATGAGGAGCTTAAGTTCCGCATGGCAGCCATGCGCCGCGGCATGATGCAGCGGCGTCCAACCATTGGCATCCGCAACGCAGGGGTCCTCAATGCTTGATCTGAGGGTCTAAGGATGCACCACTGCACTGCACAGACATGCCGAAATACAATGCAGGGACCCTAAACCCTAAACCCTAAAACAGCAATACTTCGCTTCCCTCGTCAGACACTCGTCGGCCGAGCTCCAGCTGACGACAACAATCTAGTGCCGCTAGGCTAAGCTCCGTTCCGACGTGTCTGGAGTCTTGGATGCTGAGCTGCCAGCGCACTCCGGGTGCTCCTGCAAGCATGTGAAGCGTGCCAGCTGCGGATAACGAACCAAGTTTAAAGTCTTAGTCGCCAGATAAGCAGAGGCCTACGATTCGAAGCAAGGAGAAGGCAAGGCAGTTCTGCAGCATCGCATCTCCTTCAGCAGGTTTGCTACCTGCGAGCTCTTCGAGCTGTCCGGTGCTTTCGCAAGCGCACCTGGCATCTTGCAAGAACTGTTGAACCTCTGCTCACATGGTCAAGAATGCCATGTGGGACAGGGCCATGTCTTCCAAAGGCATCTGGGTAGTTGTCAAAATTATGGTCCCTTTTGGGGTACCCTAAATAATAGGTGCCGTATTAGAATAAGTACCCAAAAAGGGACCATAATTTTGACAACCACCCATCTGCCATCCCGGCCTATCAGCAACACGTGGAGCGCACTTCGCGAGAGCAGGCCACGGCGCCTCGGAAAAGACCCATACTATCATCTAAGGGCTTTAGGAGGGACCCTTAACAGAGACCCTTGTAGGTTCTTGGGGTCAATATGAAGTCCTTATATATCAGCATTCTAGAAGCTTCATCGGATGTACCGGGCCTGAGGACCTCTGTTCGGTAAGCCACTCGGAACATGCATTTCATCTTCGCACATGGGAGAGCGTCGAAAGAGCCGGGTATCTGTGCTATGTACTATGCCCTGTTGGACCTTGACATCTTGGATGCTGGACCAAAAGTTAATTCGGAGGGGCTTAATCATGCAAGACTTGCCGAGGTGCGCTCAGGTTGAATGCTGGAGGGCTTTACAATACAGTAAAGGAAAACCTGGCGCACTGCTCGCTTTAAGTCGACACCTGTAAGTACAGGGTTGGTCTCGCCGACCTGAATTATCCTGTTCAGCTTCCGACAGCTCATGTCAAATGTGAAACTGTTCAAATCTGCTTGAATTGAAACAGTCATGAGAGCTTCATGAACAGCATGTGCAGGTAGGGAGTTTTGTGTGCTTAGTAAGGCTTTGTACTTTGTTACTTTCTGGTTTACGATGTACTGCTTTTTCAGGATGTCTGCTGCTTCGTTAGCCTGGGCCGCCCTGGAAGCAGGGGGGCCTGTTGGCCAGAGTTAAGCCTCTTGGAGAAAATTTTTCAGAAGCGCCAATCCGCGCAACTGAGAAAACTCGGGCAGCTTCACAGGTGTTTCAGTGAAGGCCGTGCGAAAAGCCAGGCTAGAGTGCATTGGAAACCTGCCGACTCAACCTGTGCCGGCCTGCGAAGTCAATTTCAAGATTCGTCCATGTCTGCCGGCGATGCTTATGGCTACACCGGCACGCCTCTGATCGCAAAGTACTGCAGAAGCACGGCAGTGGTCAGGTTGTCTGCTTCACTTGGTCCTGAAACACATCAGCGGACGTGAACAACAAATCATTGCTCGCACTACCTTCCGATCCACCACTGAAGCAGGGATGCCCAGCAAAAAGAAAACTGCATTCCGGGGCGCAGCCGCTGTCTCATCGCCGCCGACCTCGAATAAAAGTAGCCAGTGACAGTCAAACTATGCAAACTGTCATCTCAGATGAGTCATCTCCAGTGGGATGATCAGGCTCCTGCCTCCGGCTTGCAGCCACAACTCTGCAAGGTAAAGAAGTAGGAGAAAAATCCTGACATGTCCAAAATCTCGGTCTCGCTGCGTCTCGCTTGGGTTGAAGCATGACGCAGTGCTGGCATGTTAGTGTCAGGGTTGACGAACCCCAAATGCGTGACCCGTAAGACCCAGTAACATCTCACAGAGGTCGAAGGACTCTAGTGTGCTACAGTCGTGCCATCTGCAATCCCGTCTACAGCCCATTGCCCAATCCACCTGGTTGAGGAGGCGGTCGAGGCGGCGCTGTTGACGCGAGCAAGTCGATCGAAATCACTTGCGACTTTGACGCCTCCGCAGAACTCCACCAACGGCCCATCAATGCCCTACGCTACAGCGAGGGATCTCCCGTGTGCATACACTCTCTCTGGAGTGTGCCAATCTGGGAGCCATCGAAGCCCAGTAAATTCCAGGCATTCCGGTCCTGCCTTGATCCTGGCCCGGGGAACTTCCTCGACGGGCTCGAGCTCGGGTGGAGGTGGGTCCAACTGTCTTGCAGACCGCGCGGTCTGAAGAATGAAGCCGTCGTTCTTGGCCTCCAGAAGGCAAGCAATAAGTCTCTGTTCGTCTCCTTTGCGTTCCTTTTTGACCAAAATCCGGTCGGCCTCTGGATTCAGCAGGTCCTCTATATCTGTATCCAGACCTGAACAGTGGTGGATGTTGCTTCCAAGGGCTCCGGACTCGACATCGACACGCACTAGCTGCTGGGGATTCCACAACATATGTCGTCTTCCTGCCAACCATATGTCTCATGTCACTTCTGCAAGATTTTGGAGCTCTCACTTGTCTTCCTGCCGGCCGAGCTCTATGAAGGTCTCGGCGACCATCTTGCACAAAGTATCCGGACCACTCATCAGGACCTGACACCAGGGTTCGGATCAAAAGAGCTGGTAAGTCGCGGCCACGACCCAGCCTTGAGGCTCTCAGGAGCCTGCTTGAGCAAGTCGCCACTCACTCTGCCTCGAGATGGGTCCATTGATCTGCAGTGATCATACTTCGACAAGCGTCAATTCGGCGGGGTACACGTGTTTGCCTACGAGACAGCACTGCCGGCATGGCAGTAGCAACAAATTCTGCATCGCACTTCCACTACCTATGTTCCCTGGGCATTCCCCAACAGACTGCTCGTCTGGTTCATACAGACATGCCGGAGAACACATTCTGAGAGCGGGCGGACTGCACCTCTCAGGGCCCAGGCCTTCAAACCAGCCGACAAGGCCTTGGCCACGCGCCGAATCGGCAACTTTGCCCTGACCATCGAGGGCAGTGGGGCTGCAGGCTGTACTAGAGGTGGAGTTTGCCTTCCTGCTCGCCGCACTAGCATATCTACGGCGAGAGTTTCTGAGGTGACTTCATCGGCACGCTGCTTGATGGAGCTTGTGTGAAGACGATAAACCGTAAAGTGATTGAAGCTCTCGACGTCCTGGGAAGTATCTGCAGAGGCATGTGTTTCGAAGGGCCTCTGAGACAAGAAGAGCTCGCATACAGATTATAGTAGTTACATGCCTTCACCACTAGGTCTGGAACCTTCATGTCTGTCACGAATCACTGCGAAACGTGTCAGTCCGGCCTGCGACAAGCAGTTCGTCATTTTGAAGTTCGGATAAGCCTGCATGCTGCACAGAATCCACACAGACACGGGAGAGCACGCCTCGGTGATGTGGAGTGGGCATCATGCTCATGCTGCGAGAGGCCGCCGTGAGTAGCCTCCGGCATATCTGCCAATGACTTGATCTTCGTGATCATCAACATCATCATCATCATCCTCATCCTCTGCAAAGCGGCATTCCACCTTCAGCAGTTCCTCGAAGTAATCCATGAGAAGGACGTCGGCATAGGTTCTATTACACCTGTAAGGGGCTTCGCACGCTGATGACTGCACTTGCATCACGCCACAGAACGCTCCAAGCTACAGCATCATGTCATAAGTCACGGCGGACATGCAGGCGGAGTGAGCTTGCTGCACCGATTCTACCGGACATCCGAAGGACATCTGTTGGCTCCTCCCTGCTGTCCAAGGCACAGATAGAGATGGAAGGAATCCGTGCAGTTGGGAAGGATCGCGTTAACCACCTGCACTCAGGACACTGCCAGGATTTCCATCGAACAGATGCCAGGCTCCAGTGTCAATGCAAAAGGCAGCCGAACTGCCTGCAAGGCGACCACCACGGCACTTCCGCCAGCAACCATGATGCCACCCTGATGCAGGTCGAGTCAGGTTTCTAGTGGACACCGCCGCCATTCTCTGTTCGAAGTTGTTGGATTGACGAGTGCTTGTGAGACTGCGAGAAGACACGAAGCTCTCAGCTGCCGTGCCGACCTGTACACTGTACAATGAGAGCAACACCCGCTTTACGCGGTGAGAATCGCGTAGAGCTGGGTGAAGGCATCGGTCTCTTCTTCGCTTGGCTCGGCCGGCCCGTAACGACTCTCAAAATACTCCTTGGCAGGATCCCTCGAGGCACCGTGCTCCACCAAAGCATGCGCAATCCTGACAAGTGTCTGGCGGGTGGCTTCATCCAAACAGCAATCAGACAGACGGAAGACGGCCATTTTCAGGGGGGTCGTAGGCTGCCCAGCAGCCTCTTCATGGACGGGTCGACCATCGGAAGCGTAAGCAGCGCGCCACAGTGAACCTGAGCCCTCGACGGGGACACGGAGCCTCAGTTGGCGGGCTTGGTCGACCAAGCCGGCTTCCTCCTGCTCTAGGAGCGTCAGGACCAGGGCTTCGTTGATTTCTTCGACTGCCGTCACCAGCCTGCTAGTAGCAGGATCCCCATACTCCGCCAGCTCTTTGAAAGGCTCAAAGCGCCGACTGCGTCCACGGTGGATGCAGGTCTCACATCGAGCTCGGCTCCCCTTTCTCTGTTGGCTGCTGGAAAAGTCAGAGGGCTCGCCACAGGCGTAGCAACGGCTAGGCTCTTCCACGTCTGGGGTTGTGCAGCGGCGCAGCTTGTCTGCTGCTTCCAGCTCACCACAAAACTCACAGATGTATCGGAAGTCCCCTTCCAAATCCCCCGTCGCCGAGCCCGCCCATGGCGCCATGAAGATCTTTTAGACGCCGATGCAACAAGGGTGCAAGGGATTTGAGACTCCCTAACCACGCGAACCGTGCAGAACCTGCAGACTCTCACAGTTAAGGGCCTTCTGATCTAGTGACCTACCGTCACGCATGTTCTTCGAACAGCCAAGTCGGTCTGCAGAACGTGAGCGTCAGGTGTGGATCATCTAGATGTTGGACAAGTGTTAGTCTTTGCTTGCTGGCCTCTGACCTCTCTGAACCTGAGCCCTAGAGAGACGACACGCGAAACCTACTTAAAAAGACCAGTGAGTTGTACGACTCCCGTAGTACGAGCCTCCTTGTAGTCCTCGGGATCCACGGTGGGGACCGGACGCGACCTTTGCACTTGCCAGGCGGTTGTGGCACATCGGGCTTCACAAATTGTTCGCATGGTGCCCTTCCATGCCCTTCCAAACATGTGGTAGTAGAGCTTCGGAGGAAGACCCACCGATTGATGCAATCTAGCTTGCGCGGGCCCCAATGTGTTCGTCAGAGAATCTCCCCATGGAGCTTCTGGTTGTTTCTGGTTACTGAGTGGCCAACGCAGGCTCAAGGGGGGGGGGTATGAAAGTCGAGGCCGGCTGACGAAACCAGTTTGCACAAGCTCGCGGAAGCCAGAACTCTACAAAGGCATTATCGACAGATATCCGCCGCAGAAGGATGATTGTCTGGCAGCCCGAGCTGAAGTTCGAAATTTCCGTGCTGCGTTGTCTAATTCTCTGGATCCAAAGTTCCTGAGGCCCTGGCACCAGGATGGAGTCGCCATTCTTCAATCTCCCAAGGTGCGAGGACATCCTCCCTTTCGGGTAGACCTGCTTGGAGGTTCATGGGTAC
This sequence comes from Symbiodinium sp. CCMP2456, assembly GCA_905221635.1. NCBI lineage: Eukaryota > Dinophyceae > Suessiales > Symbiodiniaceae > Symbiodinium > Symbiodinium sp. CCMP2456. The sequence goes on from CAJNDV010033786.1 coordinate 52,846, forward strand.
TTATAGGTATGGTTATAAGTCCCCTAATATGGGCTATAATTATACTTACCCTACTTACAACCCCATGTATAACTACCCCTGAACCTCCAAGTGGTCCCAAGCGGAAGGTCCGGGTTTTTGAAGCGGCGCAAAAAGCAAAGCAAGGCCTTGATGATGAGCTCCAGGATCCCCTGGGCATGTCACTGAAAAGGCGGCGGTGTCTCATCTCTAACACATCAGAACCCTTGGAGGCGCAGGCCTTCTTGTAATCCTCCGCTGAACTGAGCGGGGTGTAGGATCGCATGATCTCCTCCCCATCGTCACCTCAGGAGCAAGCCCACGAGATTCCTCAGGCTCTCTATTTCTACTTTCTACATGCCATGAAAGGCAACGTGTTTTAGACATGCCGTCTGGATTCGTTGGGGGTCTCTTTTTGGTCATCGGCCAAGAAGTGCCCACTTGGAAGCTAGTCGATCCCACATCAGCCTCGCGGGTAGCCTGCGTATCCCAGCTCCGGCCAATCGATGTCTGAGAATTACAATTGGCTCTTGCTTTCTGTGCCCTGCACTACATGTACGCATCCTGGAGCGGCTCACGTCGAAGGCCACAAGGGCCTATCACATGGGGGTTTCCGAAAATAGGGGACCCTAATATAGTACCCCCAAATAGTAGGATCCTTATTATAAGGACCCAAAACAAGGTACCCCTTCTTTTCCGAAACTCCCACGGCCACATCAAATGCTGAAAAAGTGCCGACATTGGCCGCGAGGTCGATGTGCCAAATGGTTGACTCGAACTTGGAGGCGGCTTTGCCCTTGCAAGCAAAGCGCAGCCTGCGGACGAGGCACCCGGGGGGGCTGATGGCAGGGTTTGGATCTCGTGAACACTTGTAGATCGGTGTCAGAGCTGATCTTCTCGTCAACTTCTCACCGTGTCGCGCGCTCTGCACTTGCAACCCGCCCGCCTCAAGCAATCCTTGACTGCAAAAACGAACAGCAACGGCATGCAACTCGTCATGATTGTCAAGTGTGTCTTCTTCTAGCGATCAGCTTCTCAATCCCTGCATGGATTCTCATGCAAGGGAAGCCTGCTTCCGGCCCAGCGCAGAAGAAATACAGACTTAGACTTTGCAGCCCCGACGCGTGGTTGAGCTCTTCCCTCTCACGGAGCTGCCAGTCCTCGCGAGACGGATCTGGTTTCGTCGGATCTCAGGAGCCGGAAGATGGCACAAACCGGGTCTTTGGTAGTGTGGGACTTTGGCGGAGTACGGTAGCTTGAAGGGATACGGACCAAATCGGCGACATCTTTGAGCCACTTCATCATGACTGATATGTCAAGTGTGCGCGCCGCCGATGCTTGCAGTTGTCCTGGTATTCTTCTCCCTTGTCCTTCTTCACTTTCTTTTTCTTGTGGCCCTTGGTGCCACGTCTGCTCTGCTGCACCGTCTATTGCAGCCCTTTAATTGCCGAGTTGCAGAAGATTTCTTGTGCTTCTTCTCCTTGTCTTTCTCTTTCTTTTCCTCTTTCGGCTCCTTGGGCTCCTTCACCGCCACCTCCTTCTTCTCCTCCTTGGGCTCCTTCACCTCTTTGGGCTCCTCCTTGACCTTGACCTCCTCCAGAGGAGGCTCCGGCTTAGCTTCCTCCTTGGGTGCCTCCGCTGCCGTCTCCTCTGCGACCTCTCAGATTACGGCCGAAAGGGAGGCGGCGGGACGCTCTGAATCTCTCCGAGTGCCTTGTTCGTCTCCTTGACAACCTTGGCCTTCCCCTTGCCGGTCTTCGCCTGGTCTCACGGTCCACTTCGAATGAAGCAAACTCAAAGCACCCGTACTGTAGCACGGTGCACAAACACACCACCAGTCTTGCCTTGCTGGCTGCTTTTCCGGCGGGCTTGCTCTTGGTTTCCTTATCGGACTTCTCCTTCTTGTCCTTCTTGTCGGAGGCTCCGCCCCCGCCCAAGGACTTGTCCTTGATGGCTGCGATGTCCATCTCGATACCTGCAGCTCTTACTCTCCTCCTGTAGCTGTCTTAGCTCTTAGACAGCGACAGCCGGTTCTTTCGCTACTGGCCCCCGGCCTGCTGGGACCGGGTCCGGTCCCTTGGCATCGGCTGCTTTGCGCTCTAAGCGAACGATGCCCCTGACAGCCAAGGGCGACAGGCTCCAAAACTCGCTTGGGTCTCGATGCACTGCCGCTCCGGCCTTTGCAGGGAGTTCTTGTCTACCTGCCACGGGTCGGGGCTCTGACTCAGCGGGTGGCACCGAAAGCACACTCTTGCTGTATCTTGCTGTCCGGTTGCTCCGGTGCCAATCTCGATGGCTTTCTGCATGCAAGCGAGGGCCTTGCTGTTCCATTTTCGCCCCCAGTCTTTGATGCAGACAGAATGAAAGCAGAGTAAGATGCACGAAGACATCCAAAGGCAAGGCAACAAGGAATCAGCGAGTCCCGAACTTCCCGGAGCCCTTGAGTCAATGACTCCTTGACCCTTGATCCGTTCAACATAACTGCAGCTCAGGCTGCCCCTCGGGGCATATGCAGGTTGTCCAAGACCTGGAAACGGAGCTGCAACGCTCGAACGCCAGCAAACAGCTCGGCTCAACCGCCTGCGCCAAGGTCACGAAGGCCCACGGCCAGTCCGGATGCAAAGTCTTGGTGGCCGGGCAGGCTTCCCACATCGAAGTCTTGGCTTCTGTGAAGCCAAGGCTCCAGGGCTTCCCGAAGGTCCTTGTAGGCCCCGACGGCATCCGCCTTTCCAGGGCCGAAGGCTGGTCTCGCAACGGAACCACGGCACGAGCCAAGTACTGGGCAAACTAGCCTGTTCTAGACTTACAAAGAGAGCCCTGCTTTGGGATACTTGGGGTCCGGGATCTTGCCTTCAGATTCTCCCGTGCCCGGAGGCACAGCAGCTGGGCTACAAGCTCCGGATGTAGAGCGCGCTGCGAGTCATCGATGGAGCCCCTGATAGGATGAGAGGTTCACAGTGTGAAGCTGGTTATGAGGTTGAGCAGCTCTGTAGTCTTGCAGACAGCATGCAAAGTCTCTTCTATCGCACTCGTCCGGACTTCGGCGTTCTCCTCCCGCCGTATCGCAAACTTCACTCGATGAACCTGATTGCACGAAGCAGCCAGTCATGATGACAGAACCAGGCCAGGCCAGCAGTCTGAGGAAAAACACGTTTCAGAGACATCGGGTTGGCTGTTGCTCGAATGTCTCTCAGGTGCCGGCTCGGGCTTGCATGTCATCCAAAGCAAAGCCTGCATTGGGAACTGACACGAGATCTTCAAGGGCTTCGTCATTACGGCAGCGGCATTTGCAGGAGACTTGCCTTGGATGAACTCGCCGATCATGTCAGTCAGCTTGCCTTGGCCAGTAACAGGTCACGCTTTCCTGCCAGACCCGATCGACGGCTCCGGCGACTCGAATTCTTGCAAATCTTGCCCTGTCGCAGATTGGTGGGCTAGCAGGGGAGCCGGGCAAAGACAAAACGAGAACCGACGGAAGGGAACACTACGACGAAGACACTCTGCTGCAAAGGAGCGCTACGACATACAGCCTTGCTCCTTGCATCAAAGCAGCTGTACTTGTTCAGCTTGTTGGTGATCTTTCCTTTTGCTCCTGACTTCTCCTCGGATCTTTCAAGCGGTGCAAATTGGGAAAGAGCGGCTTAGCCTCCTGACAGTGCAAGCACCCCCTGCCCGAGGGAGCGCAACGGAAAAGCCCCCTGGTTTCGCTGTTGCTCAGCGGTTGCTCAGCCGAGCGGCGGAGTACATTCCGTTAGGTCCCTTGGAGCATTGACCCATACAACCTGCAGATCAGTATCAGGGACTTGGGAGTCAAAGTTCAAGACTCCCGGTGTTCTCAGGTCCTTCTGCCCAGAAGCCTTCCTCCCGTTAGCTTCTGAGCGTGAGCGCTACTTCAAGTCTACTTAAGGTGCCATGGGCTGTCATGCGCCTGAAGCTTCGACTGTCGCGCAGCCGAAAGCCAGGTCTTCCATATCCCTTCAGGGTGCTGACCGTGATTCTCCCGACTCTGCATATCTCTGCATTCTGCAGGGCTCGTAGCTGCGCTGAGGTGACCCTGCCTGATAATCAGCCCTGCACCGTTTGCAGTGCATTTTGGGCCTGTGTATCCGGCTCAAATCAGCTGAGTTGTTGTCACCATGGTGCACTGGCCTTGACACATGGTGATGTACGGCATGTCCGCAACGGACTGCCCCCGAAGGTGCCTTGACCTTGGTGAGTGCTCTGGTGGCTGCTTTTGGGTCCTTGGTAGCCTGAGTGATTCCCTTTCAACGCTGAGTCCACAGCGCAACGCACCAAGGGCGTTGCGTCGATTGGCTCTTGGCATGTCTTAAGCCAAATAGTTGCGGCATGATCCGAGCAACTGCCTTCATGAAGAATCACTGTAGGGTGCTTTTCCGCTTTTGGACACTTCCGTCTAACTCAATTCTCTGCGAGCAATCCCTCGAAAGCCGTGTCTTCAATTTCGCCACTCGTACTTCTGAAACCCACTCGGCAGGTTGTGCTGCAGAACACGTGGCTGACGTGGCATCATCCCACCAGGGTCAAGGCTCGTTGACCTTCTGAGCCTGAGATGTTCGCACCGAGGACCAATGTAAGAAAACCCTCTGGAGATGTTTTTAGGATCTTAGAATCTTAGATGCTCCGAACGCCGGGGCCACCGCGGATTGGAGGCTCTCCACCGTCTCTTCAACTGTCCGAGCGCATTTGCACGAGCTACTCTTGGCTGCAGTGTGTACTTTTCGGGTACCTGCGCCCGCCGAGAGTGCTTGGGCCGTCGTAGCGTCCTGATGCGGACCAGGGGAATGCCGAATTCGGCTGAGTTTCTGAGAAAAGCCTTGGCGAGGTCGAGGGGCGTGGCACTGGAGGGTGGCCTCGTGGCTGTGGCCTGAGGGCATTTCATGGAGCCCGTCTCTACGACCCTTCCACTCCTGGGTCCATCAACCCAGCAATGCCTCCTTGCCGTTTGCGTCGGGCAGAACGGCCTGCGGCCAGTGACCGGTAGGAGCCGGCTAATAGGCATGATGAAAGAATCCCAAAACCCAAAGCGCTTTCCTCCACGAGCACGCACATGACCATGAATCGGTAAAGTGTCTAAGTCGCAGTCACATCGAGAAACGCCGCCTTTGCCAGTCTGTCAGCACCGTTCGCAATGAGCACCTGCAAAAGCGAAGACAGCTGCAGTAAGGATACAGTTGCAAGGGCTGTTGGGAGCTTGGGGCCTGAACAGCTCGGTAGTTCCCCAAGGCCGAAGCGTGGTGGAGAGGTGTCAGGCCTCTGCCACTGCCAAGGGATCCGGGCTCCGAACTCGGCCAAACAGCTGCTAGCTGCTAACGTGTTCAACGAGCCTTGGACATCGCGGTGGTTCGTGATCTGCAACAACAGATCTTGTGACCTGGGACGCTCAGTGTGCCAGGAATCACTGATTGTGACTCCTGTCAGTCTGTCTCTGCGGCCGCTTGACGTGCTGATGGGCAATGGCAGCAACCTGCAAAGCAAGTCCAAGTCCAAGGGCATGTGATGGCATGTGCATGCCCAAACATGGCACAGTTCTTCACCGTTCAGCAAGTTTGAGCTTTCTCCATCAAGGCCGGCCAATGGTCTCTGCCCTCAGAAGTAATTCTCCACGAACGGGAGGGGCGCCAGGACCTTTTCCGACAAAACAGGGCCTCTTCTTATTCGTCGCTTCAGCTGGATTCGCGCGCGATGCCTCAATCTCATCCGGGTTGGCCTCGACCATCTTCTTCGGTTTGGGCCTGCACAACACCCTCCTTGTGGGTTTGATGGCGTCCGGGTTTTGTGCTGCTGCTCGTGCGGTAAATTGCAGAGCCCAGCACCCCTCTGGTTGGCGCTTCACCACGATGGACTTGCCCTCCAGCTTGGCCTTGAGAAATGCAACGTCGCGGCACTGGAAGACCGGAAGAGCTGCGCCTGCTGCTTCTTGCGGTCATTCTCCTTGACCATCTTCTTGAAGGCCTGAAAATGCAGCCCGGCAATTGCTGCAAGTGGCCAAGCTGGAGGTGTGGTGACTCGCACGTCTAAGTCTACATGCTCTTGTGCAAGCTCGCAGAGCAGCAAACAGAGAGGAGCCAGTCCAAGCACTCCGGTGGGGTGCCAGACGAGTCCTAGACGAGTGCTAGAGAGCAAGTGGCGATTTGAAAGAGCGGCCTCGTTGCAGCGAGACTTGCGCACGTGCTCGATGCGCCTGGATCAACAAACGTCCATCACCCCGGCAGCCTCTATCACTTAGTGATCTGCTACATCCGCTACGGCAAAGGGCTTCTTGGTCCCTTCCTGCAGATGCCGAATTCTGCGACACCGCTAAACCCGCGAACCTGTGCTCAGCATGCTCAACCTGAGGGTCCGGCACGTGGAGTCGCTTGCGCAGCTGGCGGTTGCCAACCACCTTGGTGATTTCCACGCCTCAGTTTCAGTATGGGAGCTTCAACTTGCTGCGACCACGGCTCTCTAGAGGCCGTTGCCCAGGGCATTGCGGTTCACGTTGAAGACGATGCCAGTGCGTCCATGATAGAGAGAGTAGGGCAATCCTGTCAGGAGCACGAGTCACAGCTTCGACCAGACGCCTATGCTCGACCTTTCTGGATGGAGGGATCAGCCACGATGTCGACGTAGTCTCCGCGCTTGAAGTTGACGAGGTAGCGAGCGATGCCAGGTCTGCACGTGGCTATGAAGGACTGGAAGACAATGGAAACATAAACATGACTGAGACCAAATGAATGTTTCGTGCAATCAGCCACCTGCCCTTCGTGCGGTACTTCTTGGAATACCTCGGCATGCGACAGAGAGTCATTCGAGTCCAGGTCAGTTCAAAACGACGGACAGCAAAGATCTTTCTACGGCACATCGTTTTTGGGCTTCCTGACTTTCAACTTCCAGCAAATCCCTAGATCTCAAGTCGTACGCTAGCTTCACTGCAAACTTCGACGGCAAGCGGTCTGCATCTAGCATTTGCTTTGCCGACTGTTGCAGGTCAGGTTGAAAGCCTGGGCCCGGCAACGCTCTTCAGCAAGCTGCTTGTCGCGAGTTCCGTGGCGGTAACCTTTCGAGATCACGCGCGTCTTGCCCATCGCTTCTCAACTCCTGGCTGAATCCGCAATTTCTCAAGGGGATAAGATCGTATGACGGGCCACGACGGGGTTGGTCGTGTACGGAATTGTATCACGATTTGTCTCTCAATTCACCTTCTTTTGATGCGGCCAGTAGTGACAGCAAGCACTCCTACAATAAGAGTGATTATTGAGAGTCCAGGCCACGACAAACGGTGCATGATTAGGTCAAATGCTTCTCACCCAAAAGGACCTCTTCATCACTTCCCTGACACACGACTATCGGGCGGCACGCCTGAGTCGGCTCAGCGGAAGGCTGGCTAGGCGGGATCCCCGAGCCGGATGGCTACGAGCCAGAAAGGATCGAGCGATGTACAAAACAGATTGAATTGAAGCGCATGGGTTCAGTCTCTTGCGGGCCAGCTGCTTCGGATCAGATACCACGGCTGTGCGAACCCGAGCCAAGCACCCAGGAGCCTCCTCTTCCAGGAGAAATCCGGAAAGAAGCTTCAAGAGTCCGGGCCTGCTGCTGCGAGACATTCGCTGCAGAGCGGCTCACCTTGCAGCAGCTCCCCACCCTGGCTGAATCTCGAAGAGCTTCTTCGTCATGATGGAGTCCGTCTCCCGTCCCCTCCATGCAGGCCACACCATGCCGGAACCCCCCAGGCATGGGCCCCGAGCTTCCCTCTTCGAGTCCCTGAGGCCGTGTCCGTGGAAACTCAAAGAAACTGCCGAGGAGAAGCCTCAAAGGAAGTGCTGAAAAGAAGTTCGAAGGAAGGTGGGCCCCCAATTGGGCGAGCTCCGGGGCGCGATGAGAGCTCAACAAGTGCATGCTCTGCAAAATGCCCCCGAGATATCTGAGGCAGCTGCTTGAGTACCTGAAAGCAGCCAGCATAGGCGTCTCGCACCGCGTAGTGGAGGCACGTGAACTGATGCCGGTCCTGACAGTTCGTCGCAAAGCACTGAGAACGAACTGTGCTTCAAAGCAGCATGGACCCATGCTCGAGTCGTGCCGCTGACCACGGATGCTCACGAGATCGTTCCAGGCGGATCTTCATATTACTATTGTGCGGTATGAACTCCAGTACGGTATGAACCCACTATGCTGCATCATCCTAATTTCTCAGCAACGCTTCTTAAGCGCCTCGGACCACTTATATCATTGGAGATACTGAAAGAACAGTGCCAGGCCGCCTCTGACAAGCAGAGGTCCCGCCGTGTCTCCTCCAGCACTTGGAGGTACTCGGCCTGGCTCGTTGCTTGGCACTTGGGCAGGAAAGGGTTCGGGAGTGAGTTGGTCGAGAGTGATCGGGGTTGTCGACTCGTGCCGGTGTGGCTTAAGGATGTTTTCTTCACGAAAGGTGCCTCAATGAGAAGCATTAGAGCCTCCACAGCCTCGAAGCTTCGAGGCCATCCACCCCTCAAAGCAGTCCAAACAGAGATCAAACCCTCGAAGGCACCATGACACGCTTCGCGGCCCGCTGGTCGGCCATCGACGGATCCTACGCGAACGGATGCAGAGAGTAAAGGGTGGATGGCTACAGGATATTGGCTGGTGCTGATCAAAATAGTGATAATGCTGATGATGCTGATGATGACTATGGTGATAGCGACTGCTGGTGCTCTCAGTGTTTGCTTGTCTGGCTCCTGTTGTCGGCTGAATAAGCCTTGCAGCTCATCAAACAGACCTACTGTGCAGGAAACATTGCAGCCACAGAGCCTGGTCAACGTGACATGAGTTAACTCCACCAAGATCTGATCCGACCTTTTGCAGGATTCCTGCTCAGATTACGATTTTGTGGGACTTCGGTTGCACGCGGATTGTGCAGTCTGCAGGTGTCCAGGGACAAGTAAAGTCACATGCGACAGTAAGCGAGGTCAAGCCACAAGTGGGGTGTATGCTCATAAGGAAGTCATGAAGCTAAGCGTCCTCCCACGGATCTGTTGGCTCGAGTCCTCAGCAGCGACGGCAGCCGCGGAACGTTGCACAGTAACGACGTGGAGAAATGTCGAGAAGGGCGCAACAATCGCCGCACTCTACAGCTCG
>CAJNDV010033786.1:62053-73067 GCA_905221635.1 Symbiodinium sp. CCMP2456
TAACTGAAAAGCTTAAGCGCCGAGCTCGGACCAGAGTGCTAAGGTAGCTGCGCCGTTGCGATTGTTACTTCGCACACAAGTGTGCTACTCTACAACTTCGGCATTGCTTGTCACAACTGCTGTGATGTCGGGTCCCCTAAGTTCAAAGGGCAAAGCCTTTGCGAGAACAGCAAAGTTCTTAAGTCTAAGTTACCCGACAGAACCTGGGTGAGTCCAACTAGCAGTAACTAGCACAGCCCCCCATCCCAGCACTGAACCGCCAAGTAATTGGGGCCCCCTGCTCTCTGCGCGAAATCGCTGCAACATTGCCTCACGGATCCTGGCCCGAATCCCAACAACTGCCTCACTGGCTTGCAGCTACTTTAACGATATTTCGAGATGTCAAGCTCGAAACACCCCTGCATGCGTCTTCAAGGCCTTGACACACAAGTTCCGAGCAGCTGCCTGGCAACGCCCACCTCGGCGGCTTGTTTCCAGACCGACCGAGTAGACAACGAGACGGAGCAGACTCCCCATCGCTCAAAGCAATCAACAAACCCTCCCTCAGTGCAGAAAAGCAAATTCGCCTGACCCATCGCTGCCGCCAGGTGCAGGGGAGTGCGCTCCTCTCAGGTCAGACTCTGCAATGACTAAAAGCTAATTCTGTTTGGGCCTCGAGAGCCTACGATGATTGTAGTGAAAGGCTCTGAGTAAGAAGCGCGGTAGCTTTGCTCCTCCCTGTCACGCAGGAAGACGTCTGCCCCGGCTTGCAGCAGGGCCTCGGCCACCTCAGCGCAGCGCAGATGGGAGTTTCAGAAAATAGGGGACCCTGATATAGGACCCTAAATAGAAGGATCCTTGTTATAAGGACCCCTAAATAGGTACCCTAGTTTTCTGAACTACCAGATAGCAAGCCGCCATTTTTTGCACGCGGGCATGGCCTCCACGTTGCCCTCGACGGCGCAGTAATGTAGTGCAGTGCGCCTGCACACTTCGTCGTCCACACCTGACGCGCAGCGGGAAGTCAAAGCTGCTCCTCTGGAGACCCTGGCCTGAAATCGGACCTGCCCAAACTCCCCTTGCACTTTCAGTTGGTGAAAGCTTGCCATCACACGTGCAATCCCAGCCGGATGTCTGCACATGCACATGATCGAACACTCTTGTCGCAATGGTAAGTTGTCGTTAGCCGTTGGTTCCTGGAGCGCCCCTCTGTGTGTGTGTGTGTTTGCACTTCCCGGCATGTAAATAGACATCGACTACCGCGAATCTGGGTGGAGAACTGTTGACAAAAAAGTCGTCGCCACCTCGCCTGGCCTCGCGTGAGGTTGCTCATTCTTGAAGGAGCTGCTGAGCTACTGCTTGGAAGCTCGCGGTCGCCTGCTCAAGCAAGTACTTCACGCTGGGTGTATCCCCGATGCTGGCGAAGTAGCACAGCCTCAAGACCGATCTGTGGGCCTGTGCACACTTTACAGCCTTGGTCATAGCCCTGCAGCAGAGACAAACTGACATCTTCCATGTCGTCAACACTTGTTGCCAAGATCCTGGCGACCCGATTCGCGTTCGATGGTACTTCAAGCTGATGACAGGAATCTGACAGGCAATGGTCGAGGCTTTGAGATGATAGTTCAACCATTTCTATTCTATTCTATGCCCCAGAATGACTCCTATACACGGCACATAGCCTTGCGCAGCACCAACGTCATCCTGCGCGAAGGCCTTTGGCACAGTTATTTGGGAGTTTCCGAAAATTAAGGGTACCTTATTTTGGGGTCCTTATAATAAGGATCCTATTATTTGGGGTACTATATTAGGGTCCCCTATTTTCGGAAACCCCAATTTTGATCCAATACAGCATTGGCATCCTCTGTTCACTCGAGCACCCGGCTCAGGCGGAGGTGGTGGTGTCGGGCCAATGATGTCCTGGAGGATCGCAAAGTCCTGGTCTTTTTTGCATCAGGCAGCATAAACAGGCATCTGAACTTGCACTCCCGCTGCAGCAGTCCTTATCGCGCTGCTCCCGTTCAGCCCTGATCTGGGCAATCTTGCCCAAAACCTGAAACAGCACAGGGTCGAATGACCATGGAGGCCTCTGCGCCTTCTTGTGTGAACCGGAGCAAGCAACCGGAGTATGGCTTCCAGCTGATTTTTCACTTATGCCTCTGGGACGGTTTCGAAGAGGCGCCAACCAATACGCTGAATCCAAAATGGCAGATCCCAACATGCAACGAGTGCTCGCAGGACTTGCCTCCGCAGCTTTGTCGTAAGGCCGGCTGAGCTCGGCGAGCTGCCATCGGATTGGGCGGTGCAGGAAATGAAAACTCACCGCGAATTTTCTTAACACAACGGCTGCAAGGCAACTGGCTTGTTTTCTCCTTGCTCTCTCTGGATGCAGAGACGAAGTGCACCCCTCAAATCGGCGGGGAGCCGTTGCTCAATATCGACGGTCCGATGATTGATGGTAAAACACAGACGGGAACGATGCAAAAAGTTGCGAGGACACCATTTCAGATCAGCGTGGTAGGTGCTAGTCGTGGAATATCTGCCGTCACAAACGACAGCATGGCCAACATGTGCAGAGTGCACCCGTATTTGATGCTTCCGCCCGGTGGCGATGCGCATGAGAAACAGGCTCAGGACTTGCGACGTCACCAGGAAAGATGCCGACAGCCGCATCCACGTAGAGGACGGGCGACCAAACCTCGGAGCAGGGAAGCACGCACGACAGTTGCCCAACGGCTGAAAGGTGTGTTCGTGACTGCTTGTGTGTCCCCAGCCAAGGGCAGGAGGGAATCAGATCGTTGGAGCCCCCATGGCAAGTCTTTCTGGATTTTTTTTGCATCCTGGCGGTGTGCAGCCAGGCAACCGGCTGATCGTGCTGCTGGTCGTTCGACCATCACTCACCCAGTGTATCGCAGCTTGCACAAGGTTGCGGCCACGAAGCCATCCATGGCAAAGGACCTGGTAGTCCTGCAGGTCTCTTCGGGTATTACTGTGCTTTCGTGATGTGTAGACAGGTGGCAGCCATGTCGGTAGCTGGACTGGAAGGTTCGTTGCTAGCTCGCTTGGCTTCATGCAGCTATGTGTCTCGCACAAAGCTGCCGCAGGCCAGTTGCAGTCGCAAGTCGTAGAAAACGTCGTGGGTGGTCGCCGCCAGTATCAGGCCTGCAGCATCAAAGGAACTCGGTGTGAAATTCTGATGAGGCGTACCTTGCTACTCCAACGCACCAGGTGGCGGCTGCCGGACGTGATCGGTCACAGAATGTGTTCATCACCGGCATGATGACTTGACATGCCCTGTTCAGTGAACTGCTGAAGGTAAACATTCGACCAGGCCCGAGAAATAGGAGAAGGTTGTGCACTCTACGACTCGGCCAGCTTCTCGGATAACCGGGTGTCTTTGATGGCACTCAAACGGAAATGCCCTGTTCGCCCGCCTGAGGTTGGCACATCAAGTCGATGCAAAAAGCCTCGCCAATACAGCTTGTCACCTGGCGATGTCGCCGTGCATGAATGTTTTTCTTCAGGATCGATTGTGGATAGCCTTTTCCGGGAGGCTAGCATGACTAGCCGTGACTGGAACAGCCCGACACACCAAAAACCTAGGACAAATACTTTCGGATATGAGCCGTACTGAGTGCCCGACTGAGGATGGCGTAGCGCCGAGTCGGCATCAATGTTGACACCTAAGTGCCCGCAAGAACTCGAGGGGTCGAACATCCAAGGAACTCCGCCTGCAAGAAGTGCATTCCCAGCTGCAAAGGTGGACAAGTAGTTCATCGTCTCATCTTCCTCCGCCTCAGCCAGGCTTTCTTCGCCCTGGTCCACACACCAGCCTGTGCGTTGCGAGAGAATACAAGCGTTACAAGCCCCCCATCAACTGTCGACTCTTGAGGACAGGCCAGAAGCCGCTCCTGCAGGTTTGTGAATCACGAACGCCCCGGGCATCTCCCGCAACTGCTTCGGGACGGCTTCGGATCCCGTAGCCAAGTGGGCGGCAAACCTGCGGAGTGCTTCACCCTGCAAAGAGGAGTGCATCATCTGACCTGTGTCCGTAGCCTGCCCGTAAGCATGGCGCAGGGTGGCGCAGAGGAGCGTCCTGCAAGCTGCTGCCTGGGCGCATGATGTGGATGCAGCAGCCCCGTCGAAGCAAACTTCGAGGTGGCCAAGCCGATGTAACAATCATGGATTTGATGTAGAAGCCGTTCGACACTCAGCCCACAACAGGAATCTTAAGGGTTCTCTGCCAGCAGCAGGCGTATGTCGCCAAATCACGGAGATGGGGGACTTGAATTTTAATATGAACTGAACATTAGGGCCTAGAGCTCGACAAGACACGCAACTTTGAGTGGCAGTAGGGGTCGGGTTGAAACGACAGGCTATAGCTATCGGCCGATAACGTACAAGATTTCGCAAAGAGCTGCAGCGCCGTCTGGGCAAACAGCAGGAAGCTCTGCGGCCTCGGCCAGTGGCAGAGCCCATGTCGTATGCGCTGTCTGGTCAACTTGGGATTGTGCTCTAGCGATGCAGGTCGAAATGCGAGTTCTTTGGCGACTCAAGTGGTCTCAAGCTGAAGCCAAGCTAGAGATTCTCGGTGCCGAGACACAGCTTCTTGGCATAGCGGAGTGACCAGATCGAACCCAGCCTCATCCGATCTGTTCTACTTAGCCGGCCCATTGCACGAGTCCATGCTGGTTTGGCTATCTTGCACACGGGACCCTTTTCTTGAATCTGGCAGCCAAAGCAGGACACAATCCCCCTACCATCATCCAACTTGCCGGAAGCTCTTGAATCTTTGTGCCCAGCTGCAGCCCTTCGGCGAAGTCTCGTGCTGCATCATCTTGATGCACGGATCCATAGATCAGGGCCTGGGCTCTGCGGGAACTCGCTCCAGGAAGGCATGGAACGTTCGGACAGGGTCGGGCATCGACTTTTTCAGTTGCCTCAAGCATCCTGCAGTGGGATGGGCGACCATTGCCCTTTCATGTGGTGGATGATGCTCTGAATTTCCATTTCGCCTGGCTTCCAGTCGTCGTCAGCAACTGCTGCATAAGGGACACCACACTTCACCAGGATCATGCACACGTGCTTGCATCGCAACTGACTGCCCCACTGTCTCGCATCGGGGCAGGTGCATGTCGGAGGCCAGGACGTGGAGAATCGGGTCGTGTGCTCTATCATGCCAGTCGGCCCAATGATGTCAAACTCCACCCCATCTGCAGTATGCCTCCCTGACTTGCAATCGAATCCCACGGTCGTGGCATTTTGCCAGTCGTCCATGGCGATTTCTGCGACTTGACGCTGGGACATAGAAGGTTTAACAGTAGTCGACCTGCCGTCAAGATCCATGAGACGCTGCAGTAGCTCTGGCTTTGTGAGGCCTGCGGCGTCTACGTTCTGGCTCGTCAGCATCTCAATCAGCTCGCGCTTTCGCAGATTTCCGAGGTCGCCTTGAAGGGCTCTCAAAGGGGGGATCATCAGCCGCGCCCTGGAGTCCCTGGAGACGGAGCCCAAGGAGCCCAAGGGGTGCTCGTAGGGGAGCCGGAGGAAGGCCAAGGCCAACGGAGACGTCAGAGCCAAGGCCCCGAGCATCGGGACCCGTCGAGCAAAAGCCATTTGAACCGGGAACGAAGGGCCCCGGGGGCTCTTTTACTTTCCTGGGAGGGGCATGAGAGGGGCATGAGACGGGCTTTGGAAGTCTAAGCTATTGCGCTACGCCGGAAGCTTGGTGAGCTCGAGCCCATGCGTGGCATCAGCAGTTGTATGCTTGTCTGCAGGTGGATAGGTGCGATATTCCCTCTGTTTCTTCAGTCGTTGTTGTGGAAGTTGACAATCCAAACCCAACTTTTACCGTCCAACGCTGAACAAAATGAATGACCTGCAACGAGCTGCTCTGCGTTCGATGAAGGCTTCCTGTACCGCTTGGAAAATCGCGCTCGAACCTGGAAGGAGCTTGCATGAGTTAAGGCTGTCAACACCACATTTGTCAGCTCCCCACACCTGGGGCATCAGAGACTGCATAGGCCCAGCAAAGATTCGCAAGCTCCTCCGTGCAGGATCTCGATTCTCTCTTGTGGCCTCTTAAGCCCTCTGCGTTGTGTTTGCTTCTCTCTCTTCAGCCAACCTGCGCCTGCAGGAGACCAGCCCCCCTCTGCTGCGTCAAGGTCTCGGCAGCTTGGACATAGAGAGCTTCCTCTGTGACCTAAGCTTGGAGCAGCCAGGAAGAGCTCAGATTGTCTGCAACCCCCAATGCTAGAACAATCCAAGGAAGCGGCGAGCATGGAGGCAAGTGCCCTCAGAAGACTGACCAACCTCAGCTGTGCTGCTCGTATATCGGAGGAGAGCCCGAACTGTGAAATGACACGATGCAAAATCGAACATCATCTACCATCACTGCAATCATAATGGTAGCACTATAGCCATCATCACCATCGTACTTATGATCATACGTCATCATCACAAGCATCATCACTGTCATCATACGTGCCAGAGGAGCAGGAAACTCACGAAGATTTGGCGAGGTGCTTCTTCGGCCTGAACTTCCCCACCATGCGGCTGGCTCGCTTGGCTGCTGCCTCTCCCTGACAGGGTTGCTGTGCGACTACAACGGAAGTCCCATCCTGCTACAGTAAGGCACGACCATCCCTTTAGTCCTGGCAGAAAAGCTGTGACGCTACCTTCAACGTCGCGTTGGAGAGATGTTATGACAAATTGCAAACCAGCACGCCCCCTTACTCTATTGCAGGGGGCGGACAAAGTCAATGTTGTTGCTCCCAACCTGTTCCCACAGGACCCGCGATGGTGGCTGCTTGGATAGTCGCCTGGGCATCAACCGATCTTGTAAGGAAATGCAACTGACTGCTTAGCACTGCCCGTTCAGCAAATCTACATTCGGCAGGGTGCCATATCGCGTGGTGCAAATCCGTGGGCTCAGCATCGGAGACCGCTACTCCTGCCGAGTCAGTTTCACGTTCCTACCTGACATATAGACACTATATGTAAGCTCATGCAACTAGTTGTGCGAGCGTCCTGGACTCGCATCTGTAAGTTCCAGAACCAGACGCCACTGCAGCCCGTTCTCGCACACCGTGATGACCTCGGCGTGAGTGACCACGCCGAAAGAGCTACCAAGTACTTGGAGTGCTGAATCCAGCAGCATTTAGAATCTAGCCGCATGCTGCACCTGTGTTATGCCGAATGGTATCCCGGACTCGGTCAATCTCGGGTGAGGCACCGTGTTGTGGGTGATGGTGCCGGGCTGCAGTGCTGACGCTGGCATGCTCTCTAAGAGAGACAAGGCAGAGGCCCAGCTCGCGGACTTGGCACAGGCACCGATGGCTGCATTGCAGGTGACTCGATCCCTCAAAATGCGAGTTCCAGCCATCTGCTGCAAGAGCGATAGTGCCACATGCCAGTGACCGCACTTCTCACAGGCACTGATTGCCGCATTGTAGCATTTCCGACTATCTGGCAAAGTCTTGCCCATGTCCTGCAGCAAGGCCACTGCATGCTCCCACTTGAAGGCTTTCTCGCACGCACTGATGGTGGCAGAGTAGCTTGAATCGGTGGGCTGCGCTGACGACTTTAATTCATCGAGAAGGTCAATAGCCAACAACCACTGACCACCCCGCCCACATGCACTGATGATTGTATTGAAGCACATCACATCTCTGCGCAGCATGTCCCTGTGCATCTCATTGAAGATGGTGAGGGCTTCTTGCCACAGGCCTTCCCTGGAAACTGCGGCAAGTAGTGAGCTGAAGCTTACTGGAGTAGGTTCAACGGCAGTCTGCCTCATGAAGTTCACATGGTGGACTGCATTGGCCCATTTGCTACCAGCAGCAAATGAACTAAGAGCTACATTGTGTGTGATCTCGTTGTGGGGAATGTTTTCCTGCGGCATGCAGTTGAGAATTCCGATGGCATCCGTCCAGCCACTGCACTCTCTGCAGCTGTTCATGGCTGCAGAACAATGGAAGACGTTTGTCTCAACATGCCCTTCTCTCATGAGAGCAAGGGCATGCTGTACTAGCTCCGGGCTTGAGAAGGATCGAATCGCGGTCGTGGCTGACCATGGACTTAATCTCCATTTCTCCAGGGTCAACTTCACCGCTGCTGGATCCGTGAGGCTGCCGGCAGCTTGATGCTCGCACATCAAGTCCTCAGCCGTGCTGGGCGTTACTTGTACGAGCCTATAGGCCTGGCTTCCTCAATTGGGGGGTTCGGTTCTGTCTTGAATTGATGCTTTGTTGGACCAGCCACGCGAGCCAGTGCTGCCTAGCCGTGGCTGAAAGTCTCAGCCACTCCATGGCCCTTCTGAGCCGAAATTGCTGAGTTCGGGTTGGCGGGCGCTTCTACAAGCAGAGCTTGCCATCATAAGAATTTCGGATCATGCCTGCTGTGCAGCCCCCAAACAACATGCTTGCAACGCCAGCGCGGCATCATCGCTGTCTGCCTCCAAACGCAGACAACGGTACATGAACGGCTTCATGCTCCGGGAATCTTCGTGATGCTTCTTCCCGCCTGCTGGGGTCCTATGAGCCTGGACAGCTTGAAGTCATCACCGACCCGCACCACATGGTCCGTCACCAGAAGCCTGGAGCTCGGCAGGAGTTGTGTGCATGACTAAGCACTAGATCAGCTTCAACTTCGTACTAGTACAGGGTGCTACTGTACGAGTACAAAACGGCCCCAGCCTCGCGGGCGTGCGAGGTGTCCGCCTCGGACCCACCAAGTCGGCCTAAAGGGCCACGGGACATGTGAGAAGACCCGGCTTTATTTATAGGTTTTCTGGGCCGCACCAGAGCAGAGTCGTCCGAGCGGACCTGCTCTGGAGATCCTGGCAGAACGGGCCACGAGCATGGCCACGAGCTCCGCTGGAGTGCTGGGACCCCTTTCTGAGCAGACACGCAGAGCTCCACTTCACGCCCGTCCTTCTGCTGACGTGGATCCGATGTGTGGGGTCAAGCGGCCTGGTGCCGTGTCCGACTTACCGTCGTGAAGGCTTGCCTCGTACCAGGCTCCCTTCAGCTGAAGCCTTCCGAGAAGGAGCCTGACATGCCGGCAATCGCGTTGAGCCTGACAGTCAGAGCACTCGGAAGATCCATGACATCTTGCCAGTCTCAAGCGCTCCCCACAAACCGCAACAACCTTCCAATGAAGGAGCTACGAGTACTGAGACCGGAGGGTCAGAGGATGGCGGAGGGAGGCCTCGCCTCGCGTCGTCCTCGATGCTGGTGACATCCAGTGCTGGGGGCGCCGCCGCCCTCTGCTCCGAGCGGACCAGCCTCGAGGCTGACTCTTAACTACACCTTGTGGTTCCTTGGAGACTTGGAGCACGCCTTTCTGGGTAAAGACGGTGCTTTTTTGTGGGGTGAAGGGGGAAGTGAGCCCTTGGGACCTGCATCAGTTGTCGAGCTGGCTTCCCGGCGATCCCGCCTTCTGTCATTGAGGCGCCAAGGTCTATTGCGAGTGACCCAGTTTTACACTATATATATATACACACATACTTATATACTGTACTCAACATAGTGAAAAGCGAGGATGCCATCCCCCTTCAACGAGCACTCCGACCAGGCATGCTTGAAGGTCCCTGGTGGCTGCCGCCTACCTTACTTTCTCTCCTTCGGCGCTCAAAGGCAGTCTTTTTGCAAATATGTGTTGGATAGGGTAGGGCCGGGTAGGGCTGACGCGGAACGTCAACTCCGTCTTGGACCCGAGCTCCGACAAGCGTCCGCCGCCATCTCTGCTCAAACGTGAAAGCATCGAGGCCAGGAAAGGCGAAGACTTGACTAAGACACGCTTCGACTCTTCCCCTGTATCCCGGTCTCACTTTGCTGAAGATCTCGCAATCTCTGCTTTACAACCAATGGCTCAATTCGACGTGTCTGGGCAGAAATAGCAGCAAAATGTAGCCCGGGCAGTAACAACTGTCAGAATGAATAGAAAGACATGGGGAGCTCAAGTCTCCATCAACAGGATAGTGGAGCTCACATCTCTTACTCTTGCTGTGAGCATTGCTAAAGATGGAGCCTTGCAGAGCGTAACCTGCATGGCTCTAGCAGACTTGGCGAGTTTCTGGAAGCCCTCCATTGCCAGCTTCGTACCTCGCAGCAGAAAGGTTTCCATCGGTTGCCATCCACGACTCTCCCTACGGTGACACGCTGGCCTCCCACTAAGAAGCCGCGCTTGTGCAAGTAGCCACTCACTTGACAGACCTGGCAAAAGCTCCGAGATTTGGGGGTTTCCGAAAATCGGGGACCCTGTTATAGTAATTACCCTAAATAGTAGGATCCTCACTTTAAGGACCCCAAAATAAGGTACCCCTTATTTTCGGAAACTCCCGTTCTTGGCACTCAGAGGAGCCCAGGCCAAACCACCTGTGGCACATTTGGCGCCTCCCCGGCTGCTGCGGCTTCCACGGCTTTGCGGCACAAGTCCTGGACCTGATGGAAAGGAGTTTCCGACAATAAAGTGTACCTTGTTCTAGGGTCCTTTTAATAAGTATCCTACTATTTAGGGTAATTATAATAACGAAAAGCGCTTTTCGGAGCACAGCTCTTGCCTTCAGAGCCTACTGCAAGCTTCCACTCTTGAAATGACTGCACTGCGAGCCTTTGGTTCGTCGAGTCCAGTCACCGAGACAGTTGCCTGCTTGCGCTTGCAAGTTGTCAACAACAGAGGCAACTTTGCGAAGAAAATCACGCTGCTCACGGACACACTGGCTATGTGCGTGCTGAAGGGACTCATCGAGCTTCCTTTTTGCACATCTTGCTTGTTGCTGGAGAAAGTGCAGTCCTCGACTATAAGGCGACTCTCAAACCCAACATACTTTAGAACGCGTGCCACACCGAAGTATGGCATCAACGGCACTGAAACCATGTGTGGAAACATGTTCCACATGATACTAATCCCTTGTCACGGCTCGTAGTCTTCACGCCTTGTCCTTGAGGGTGCGCGGTGGCGGCAAGAAGACGGTAAGGATGACGGCAATTCCAATGATTCCGACACCGGAGAGGCCGAAGAGGAGATAGAAGGC
>CAJNDV010033786.1:73167-103604 GCA_905221635.1 Symbiodinium sp. CCMP2456
GAGAGGCCGAAGAGGAGATAGAAGGCGTTCCAAGAGAGGCCGGCAATGCCGAATGCTCCCAAAGCCTCCTTGGTGAAGAGGCGGTCGACGAGGGTGCCGATATCATCGTTGCCGGTGGCAGCCATGGCCCTCTGAGGGAGCACCAGCGCCAAACCGAGAGCCAGCCCACCAGCCAGCGGCAGGATGCTGCTGGCACTGCTGGGTGCACTGGTCTCAACGCCTTGCGCCATGTCCATTGGTCTCGCCGTGCTGAGCTCTGGGCGAGGGGCTTCCTGCTTGCCGAAGGCTGCCGGCACGAAGCTCTGCTGCGAGGACAGCATCAGCAGCAGGCCGCAGCCCATCAGAATCTTGCCGAGAGCCATGGCGCGAGTGGCAGTGTTGCGAGGGCAGGCAGTGCACTTTCTTCGAGCCTGGCAGCGGAATCGACGAAGGACATGTCAAAAGGTTGGCGGCCACGTGTACCAATGTCGCAGATGCGTTGCAAGTATCAGAGCATGACCCAAAGCTCTCGTGTTGCTGTGATCAAGCCGTGCCTGGTCCTGCAGCTTCGCCACCTCCTGAACTGCCTCTGCAGAATGTGCAAGATGCCTAGTTTGTAGATGCACAGCAAATTTCAGCAGGCCCTGCTGCCTTGCTCACTCACATGGGACAAGCAAACTCGCGCCTTGGCTCGCTCCAGCACCAAAGACAGGCCGTCTCTGAAAGAAAACACGCCTGCACCATACCCAAGGACGTCGTGAGGCAGAACCCAACATGTCACAATGTGCAGTTCTTTGGTCACCAGCCTGCGGCTGTGAGTGCAGTGATTCCGCCGACTGACAGGCCGGCTGTGGCCTGCCCAACATCAGAGCTCCGTTCATGCTATCAAGAAGTGCTTCCCTGTCTGTCATCTTCTCTCCCGAAACCTGCCTGGAAGTTGCCAGCCTCAGGAGGACGTGTTCAAAAACGTTTGTGGGGTCGCATGCTCAACAACAGAAAAAATCCTGTGTTTGAACTAGAGGTGTGCAATCCGTTTCGTGGTTTAACGGCGAAACCTTGTGTCATGCACCACCAACCCCTCACCGCGGGTGAAGGTCTCGGGATCTCCGTCGGATCAGTCAAGACGGATATTGCATGAGGAGTTGCGCAGCAACGGCACCATCTAACCCGTACAACACATCGACCTGATCGTTTATGAACGTCGATCCGCAAGAAACAGCACCGATTCCTTGGTAAACGCCCGCTGCACCGAGAGCCGCACGGCCGGCTTCTCGCTCAAAAGCTTGCGATGCGCGGCCAACCCGCCCACGAACAGAGCAGGATGCGTGCGGGTCGGATCCTCCTGTGTTGAAGTTACTTTTGATAGGTTGAAATATCTCAACGGGCCTTTGACTCATATTTTGCTGCACGGAGTACAGACACGCAGCAACAGTATACGATGTGCGCAACGAAATACGATGCACTAGGTATATACAGGTATACATGAAACAAAAAGTAATGCATATATACTCGCAGCTTGCAATATATACTTGCACACCTTGCATACGTAAATACATACATACATACATACATACATACATACATGCATGCATGCATACATACATACATACATACATACGTGCAAAGGACGCACAGAAATGCCGTACTGTTCTGGATAGTGTTGTGCAGGTGAAACCGACTGTCCTGAAACAAATATTGTGAGCCAACCACGAGGTCTTCATGCGCAGCTAGCAGTTTCTAGCCGTCGAAACGAACCGAAGTCCGGAGGTTCGGACTTGGCAAGGCTTTCGTGCGGGTAGTCCCTCTAAGAAGCATCAACCGGTTGCCCTCTACTCCGTCTGTAGGGAAAGTAACTTAATTAATCGATCTGTCTCTATTTCCTTCTTGAGGCACATCTAAGAAGGACGACCCTGCATTAGTGTGTCTTGGACACGCCACCATTAACGTGCTCCACGATTTGCGAAGTAGCCCGAGGCCAAACCAGGAAGTGTCCATGATCAAGGCCATCTAAAACGAGGGTCTTCAGCTGAGGAAGCTTTGCAGCTGTGGTGTAGATATCCTTCACAGGCAGTATCTTGTCTTTGCCCATGAGGATCACTGATGAACCCTCAGGCAGCATTTCAGGGAAGATCACGCTGTCGGTCCAGAAAAAATGCCTCATAAGGGTTCGCGCAATACCAAACTCTCTGGCGCCAAAAACGCGCAGCAGTGCGCCCATCAGTGATCTCGGCCGCTTGTACAAGAAGTTTACACAGACATCCGGCAGGTTCAGCAAAATGCAAACCGGATCCACCAGCACACATCGCGAGATGATTGCTGGCTTATACCGGAGCAGCCATGCAACGGGCAGGGTCCCGAAGGAGTGACCAAGTGCAACGCAGGACGTCAAGCTGTGCTGCTCCAGAACTTCCACCACCCAATGCGCGTAGTCGCTCGAGGATGGGATGGCCGCAAAGGGGTTCATGGAAATCCTGGGTTGTGGATGGACCCTTGAGCAGCCGAGCAGCCCTTGTTCCAACAAAAACTCAGGCTTGCTCCCGTTTTGACTTACAGGATGGTTTTGGATCCATACTACAAGACCTGGGCCCAGCATCCAGGGCAGTTCGAAGAGGAACTGGTCAGGAGAGCCCAAGCGCAGCAACAGCGGCATGTACAGAGTGAGGCCCAAGCCGATGCCTAGGGTTTAGGGCTTTGGGTCTTGGGTTCAGGCCTCTTTAGGGCTTTAGGGAATGATTAGGGTGTAGGGCAGCACGAAGACGAAGACCAGTAATCCTTCGAAACACCCAAGATGCCAATCTTCCAGGATCCGTATGAAGATTACTACTTGATGAGACCTGCGAAATGCCTCGTGGCTCGCTGTCTGCTCGTGAATCGCTGCAGATTTGGCAGGCTGGGTTTGAGGATTCTTTCTTCGGCTACGTCGACCGGCATGGCGAGACCCCAACAAATGGCATGAACCCGCGTCTCAAGCTTCTCAAGATGCGGAGCTGTTACCGTGGAAGAAGATCAGCGGCTGCTCCTCGGAGGAAAGCAGGAGAATCAGGGAGCAAAGCCATACAAACAACATATGTCCCACTAGGACACAGTCTGCTGCCGTTCTGGCCACAAGGCATGTTGAACAACCTCGAGCAGAAACAGAAAAGAGTGCTGGACATGGCTGCATCCGAGCATCTGGGGATTCCAAGCAATGAATTCCTTTGAAACCGCTCCGCAGGCGGTACCAGTACCTTTCAGGTGACGTGTGGCTTCTCCGTATGACGACGGAAGTCTTCCGGCCTGAGGCCATGGTGGTGCGCGCGCTTGAAGCCCCGCGCCATCCTCGCATGAAGCTCAAGGCTTGTTTCGTTTTTTTTCATTGCTTCAGGAAGAGGCATAGACAAGCCGGAGGGTTCAGGAGGGCTTCGTCATTTGATATTCTTAAAGGTGTAGTGTCGGGGTTGAAGGTGTTGGACTGCACGTCGAGAGCAAAGGAGAGCAATGTGCGTGTGTGTTGCAGATATCAGAATGGCAAGAAGTCTTGACCTCATGTGTTCTAGAGGAAGTGCGTGTGTGCTCGCATGCTGCAGGGAGGTGTGTGCGTGCGTAAATTTACACATCACCTATATACACACTTCTGTTCAACATAATGTGCACATACACGCATATGCTCGCAAACACCGACATGTAGCACACGTAGAAACTGCATACATGGCTCATGTCACTTTTCCTCAGGCTTCATTCGGGGTGTCACGGGATGACTGTTTAATTTCAGACATGCACGGCTCCAAGGCTATACCGCCACACGTGTGTCTGAACAACTTTCCTGCGGCCAAGCAGCAAAAGGCAACCGTGCATGAAGTCTAGGACACGGATGGCCTTGAAGGAATCACCGCTCTGGTTGCTGCTGGAAGTTGAATTCACAAAACCGCTTGCCAGCTGGCAAGGCTGAAGACAGACATCCTCGCTGAGGATTTTCGAGTGATTTCGAGTGTTTCTTAGATGTTCGATCATCCTACGTACATCCTTGCGACCAGGACCAATCGAGGCACCAGGTCTGTAACAACATCTCTGACGGTTCTGCAGGTGGTCGGATGAAGGAAAGTAGTATACTCCAGCAAGGTGGTGGTGAGGACGGCAACAAGCATCTTTGTAGTAGGATCGACTAGCATGCATCCAAATTGCCACCTCGCTGACGAAAAAACAAAAAGCAATCCGATTGCTAGACTTCTGGCCTTTACGCCGACCCACCCACCCACCATCCAACTTCAAGCAACATGACAGCTGCCAAAACTCAGATTTCAGGCAAACACAGAATCAGAATAGTTACAATCGAGGCAGACACAACAAGCAAGCACATGATATTATCTACTGTATTAAAACTGATTCGCAAGCCCAACAGAAACGCCAAGGCCCTGCACCAGTCTACTTTTTTGTCGACGTGATGCAACACAGCTGCTGTATAGAAGAGCAATGGCCGATGAATGCAATGGATCTCGTCGAGCGTGTGCCTGCCCCGGATGTCTCTTAGAGAATTTCCATGCATCGACACCTAGTGCAACTGCAATCTCAACACGTGCACTAGGTAGCACCGGCAATGATCATTGTCATCGTGGCCACTAGTAAGAAGAGTACCATTATCCCACGAAGCAGAAGACCAACAAGACAAAGCAACATACATATTGCTAGGCCGCTAGGCTCTTGATGCTGAGCAACGGGAGACAAGCCAAAACAGCTCGATCTTTGCACAGCATTGACACGCCTGATCGGAACCGCCCCGGTTCTGCCGGGTCGCAGCTTCTCATCCATTCGAAACTCCTCAGAAAGCCATGCGTTTCTGATGCATTTCTCGACACCCTAAGATCTAAGATTGTGCAAGGCCTGACAGCAGCCTGCGGGCAATAACTCGCAATGACACCTCAAGCACACGAGAAGTGTCGACCGACATGAAGCCAAGGTTCAGAACTGAGTTTTTCGTACCTTGATGCCGCAGCAGACGACGTATGCGAGCAGGTATCAAGCACACAGGTGGCTGGTGGTGATAGGCACCGAATGTCATCTGCTTACGTGTAAGCTGCCAGCTCAGAAACTCGCTAGGCTTTGCAAGTAACGCAGCCAAGGCGCGTGAACTCGGTCCAAGCGACCTATCACAACTGCCGCTGCGACAGTCGGACTGCAAAAGCCAAGCCAAACATGCGACCATCCAGCCTCGTCAGAATCCAAGTCCTCAAGCTTCTTGTAGAAGAATGCCCAAGCGATCATATCAGTCAACTCATCCCGCCTTGGGAACGTGTGTTGGGCTCACAGCGCTTGCAAAAAACTGGTAAGCACTGATGACTCTGCAGGAGCCCTTCCAGCGGCCAGTTGGGCTGTGATCGCTGTGCTGTGTGATGATTTCCGTCGGCGTGCCGAACAAATGCACGCCAGGCTGAACCGAAGCGTAATGCATCCCTTCGTCTCACTTGTTTTATGTCAAATGCATTCAAACCGCTCGATTCCTGAACAGCAGAAACATCAGAAACCGAAGAGGTGGGCCAGGGCCAGTGACTGCCCAGCAGCCCAACCTCATGCGGGCTCAGCAGTCGGTCTCGGTCCTCTGTCAGGAACCAGCCCTGCACCTGACGCCACATGCCTCGGCGAAGAACACAGTGGCACTCACCTTGCAGCATCGGTTTGATTCTGAAGCCGGGAGGCCGTAATCTTCAGCATGGGCCACCATCCTATCGACGACAAAGTCTCGATCCTGCACCCGGATACATGAGTCAGCGCAGTGCTCCGTCCATCAAAAAGCTAGACTCCAGACCGGCCTTCTCGGAGACCAGCGGCGGTGGCTTTATCCCCTGGGCCTCCATGGAACGGACAGCTCTTGGAAAGCCCACAACGCGTGACGGCGAGAGCCGTGTCGATGGTCATGCAGATGGGAATCTGTTTCGTATCTTTTCTGCACCCCCAGGTAAGAGATTCACCTGTCCCTGACATTGTGCATCGTCACGCACTTTATGTCCCTCAGGGAGTGCATGGTTGAATCAACATCTGCGTGCTGGCGAGGCCTCTTTGAGTGCTTGCCGGTACCAGACATAGAAAACGAGCTCGCCTCAAGGACGGGCCATCGAATGCCTCACTGATCCTCACTGTTTGCAAAAACTAGAAGCTGAGTGTGATGTGTAGCCCTCGCTCTCCCAAAGTGTTGTGGGCTGGGGCAGCAGGAAAGCAACAGGCAATTTCAGGCAAGATGCAAAGAATCCAAGCCTCAGCTTGCACAAAGCAACAGCGAGCAGCTGCTGCCACAGGCACAGCAGCCACACTTTTAGCCACGATGCGCAGAAAATGCCTGCGCACGCTGCCGGCCAGTAGTCCACCTGCCAGACCATGGCTGGTACCAGGTCCTTGACTGAAAGCGGCGCTACGTGTAGACAGGTTTCATTGTCTTGCTCCCTGCGCTGTCTAAGCTACCGGCTGAAGGCTGCAGAAATCCGACGCCCGCACCAGACATTGCGGTATTGAGAAGGGCGTGTCGGCCTATCTGCTTATGCTGAGCGGCTGATGCATTCGCCAGTACATTATGCCAACACGGCTTCGGGCTGCTTGAGAATCTCTGTGACTTTCGACGCATTCATGATCATACGTTTCACCAGCAGGTGTGGTGTGTTCGCTAACCTTCAAACGCAGCAGTATGCAGCAGTCAAAGATGGTCACGAACTCGCAGGTGTTTCAGAAAACTCTTTTGGAGGCACGTCCTTCAAGCTGCTCTCTGGGCCGTGCAGGCAGACCTCCACACTTCAAAGGCTCCAGCATCACAGCAGTTCGAGCTGCGAACATCGGATCTAGTCACTCTGGTTGCCTGAAGTAGATCGAAGCCGAGAAGTCTTTGCGCCTGAGCAGGGCAGTGGGTGCTCCATCGAAAGCTAAGGAAAAAGAAGGATCCACTCAAAGGCCTCGGATAGCATCGCCTGAATCTCCGGCACGTCTTGCACGTCACGAAACATACCAACATACCTTTGCAACAAGAAGGGCGATGACAGGCTTTCACAGACAGCTTCGCAAAAAGACCGCCAAAACTGAGACCCGGGCTCTGAGCCTGGGCCGGGGAACAGCAAGCCAATGGGCTCGACATCCTGCAAGGCCGCGACCGACTTTCAGGAATCAGGCACCCCCTGTTCAACTCAGTCCCTTCGAGGCCGATCTGCAACAGTTGGCAAAGCTGCCGGAGCGTGTAGTAGGATCCTTAATATAAGGACCCAAAACTGAGGTATCCCTTATTTCGAAAACCCCCAAGTGCTCCTTTTCAGCAGCAAGCAGAGGCGATAATAGCAGAGTCCTTGGGAGCCACCGATGCCAAGGCAGCCGGCGCAGCTGCCCGCAAGAGCTGCAGCACTTCCTCGGCATCGGACCGACCATCTCGAAGAGCATGCTACTAACTATCAGTACGACCGTGATCGATGCATCCATCTCTACAGGCAGCCGCGCAGCCAACACACTGTTTCGAAGGAAAGGGCGAATACCCAGCTGGCAATGCACGCAGGGCATTTTATCCGAAGTGCAATGGCTTGCACGGGCTGTGCATGCTGGCCATCTTGGACAGCTTGCAAGCACCTTCGTGACTCTGGGACTTTGCCTGCTAGGCGGGAACTTACGCTTCGTTGCTCAATGGCTGCTTCCTGGCATTCAAACATGCTATGTACATGGACAGCAGCACGCGCAAAGTCTTTCGATTCGATAGATGTGCCTTCGGCACCAAGCTACAAAACAAAGCCAGCAATTCGACTGGATATGCAGAAGCTAGAACACTACACTGATTAATCGTCTCTCCCTGGACAGCGAGCCTTACTCCCTCTGTCGGCCCGATGGCGGTGCCGATATCAGTCTGAAGAATCAGGCGTCTCTGGCCGTTTGCGTGTGCGCGAAGACTTGTTTCCTGCCTTCAGCTGCCAGCAACCGGCCGTAGAACACTCCAAGAGGCTGCACTTATGATTGATTTGCATGATCATGGGCTCCTCCCGTGCCGATTTCACCGGTGGGGCTTCTTCGCCTTTGCTTCCGGTGCCGCTCAGGGAGTTGGGATCGGTCTGGAACGTATGCGCAGCCATGGAGCCGCGAGAACCAAGCTTCTTGTCCCGTGGAGTGCCAGTGACCGCCAAGTTCAGCGTCGTCTCTTTTGCGTGGCTCTCGGCTTCCGATTGGTGCCGATTCTTTTCACTCTCCACTTCCGACTGTTGCCGAAGCACTTCCAAGTGTTGCCGAAGCTTATCAGCTTCGCTCTCAAGAAAGACCTTCGGTACAGGAAAGGTTGGGAGTCAGAGGGCAGAGTCACGGGTGTTGAAATGGCTTTTGACCTGTACAGTGCTTTAAAAATGCTTGCAGATTGCAGTGGCAGACCCGTCAAATCCTGCTGCCGAGCAACGGCTTGAGCCGCGGCCCCCTCTGGAACAACAACCTTGGTCCCAGCATATACCACTGCAAGAGAGCAATCGCACCGCGGCTAAGTAGGAGTCTAAGCCTGCGACGGCTCGGGCAGTTGGCACCGCTGCTTTCCGCGTCATCCGAAGCCCTTGGCCGGGTTGGCTGATGCTCGGGCGCTTCATGTCCATGGTATCGCCCTCTGGACAGACGCCCGTGCCGGCACCTATGAGGAGCTCCTGTGCGATGGCAGTGGTCACAATCTCAATCTTTGGCTGCACCCGCTTGGGCTCCGCAGGAGGAACCCTGGGCTTGGACTTGGACCTGCTTTCTTGTCTCCGAAGGGAGGGCGAAGGAGATGGCGTGCCGTATTCGGACGACCGTGCGGACCGTGCAGTAGTGGGCGCAGGAGAGGAGGGCGCCGGATCCCAAGCACTGAAGGCTTCCGCGTTTTGGGCTCGTTGCCGACCTTTGGCAATCACTTGGCCCATGTAGCGGTTATGGCGGCGGACCCTCTCAGCAGCCGTTCGGACTTGATTTCCTGTGCTTTCAGAGAACCATCTACACCTTCCCTTTTCAGAATGGACCTTGGGCGTTGGCACGCAGTAGTGTCGCTTCTGCGCTGCTGTCTGGGTCGCTCCGAGATGCTTCGCCTTGATGTCAAAGGTCCTACCCAGGGCCTCAACATTGGTGCCCTCCAAGACTGGCACGTTGATGTCCAGCTCTTGCTGTACCTTCCGCAGCATGCTGTCAACACCGAACTTCTCCTTCATTGCCTGATAGTCATGCATCATCAGCTCGAACATCCGCTCACATTTCGGGCCTTCCCTCTCGTCCACCATCAAGTTTTGCAAAGCCTCCTCGGAGAGATAGCGGAACATCTTCTGTGGCAGAGCCTCCTGTGCACCTCCTCCCTTAGCTGCGTTGCCAGATCGGCTGATGCTCGGCACAAACATCAGATTCCGTGCGTCAGCGAGCCACAACTGGGACTTGCGATCCTTATAGAAGATGAACTCCCCGGACACAAGCTCCAAGTTGCAGTAGTATGTGAGATGCTGGGCGAGCTGAGTGGGTACGGCAGACATCTTGTTCCGATCCCTCACCGACTCCAGAAATGTATAGCGCTCGAAGTGGTTGTTCATGATATCGCGCAACCTTTCGTGGACGGCTCCGGCTGCGTCTGTTCGGAGAGCATTGTAGTGATATGTAATGAAGCTGGGCCGAGGGGTAGCCGAGCCTGTCCAGAAGCTGGCCTACAAAGCAGGGGCACGGACACCACTGCTTGAGGTCACACCTAGAATCTAATTAGCCGTTTTCGTGCAGATTTCCCAAAACTTGAAGTTGAGGCTCGGGGAATGAGCCGAAGCCCAAAGCCGAGACCTGTCGGCTTTCTGACTGCTACGCCTGACGTCTAACGCTGTGTGCAACTACGCTCCGGCCTGCAGCAAGCTGATTCCGGCGGGCCACTCGCGACTGCCGTCGAAGCAATCCTTGACCTCACTGCTCTGCAAGCGGTGCTCACGACCGCTTTTGCCGCCGTCGGTGCCAGACCAAAACCTCCAGGACGGCGCCATGGGCTTTTTCAGAGTTGCGTTCGTACTTCTCTTCTCTTTGTGGCCTTTGGCATCTTCTCCGCTGTGCCGCCTTGAGCTTGGCACCTCCAGGCCCAGGCCTACAGGGCCTAGGCCCCCCGGGCGCTCCGTGCGGTCGAGCTTCTCCTTCTCCAGGGCCGACTCCAGCTCCCGGTAGCAGTTCCAATCCATCTGCTGCCGAGATTTCATGAGCTCCTCGATGGTGCTGTGAACCAAGTAGGGCTCCTTCCTCATCGGCCTGCGCACGGCCCGGATGAAGCCGGCGCAGTCAGTGAAGAACAAGATCTGGGGAGTCTTCTCCAAGAAGATCATCTCGGGGATGAGCAGCTGCAGGGGCGGCGGGGCGGCATCGGCCTTCCACTCTGCGACCATGGGCACCGCCGGTGCCTCGTTGCCGAAGTCCGCCACCCGAAGTAGCAGCCACTCGAAGCCATAAGGCCCCAGGCTCCACTCCCGGACGGCTGCAAGAGCCCCACCGGCCGGATTGCCTTTGACATCGCCCCTCGGCATCGGTGGGACCCACGGGTGGACCACATGTACTGTTTGAAAAGGATTCTGTGTGCAAGGAGACTTCCCGCATCCAGGCCCTCTAAAGACATGAGGATACTTCCGGAGAGCTCAAGATGGCTCAGCATGAAATGTATGATGACACCGAAAGAAACCGAAAGACCACATAACCAACAGTATGTGTCTGTCTGCACCCCTGCCTCTCGGATGCAGTTTTTGCGGGATAGAGCCAAGAAGGCAGCGGGAGGCCCCTTCAGCCTTGACCTGTCCCTCAACCTGTCTAGAACCGGCTTGCTGGCCTACTAGTTCCTCTTGTCGAACTGCCAACACCTTGCCTTTGAAGCTTATTCAATCAGTGACATGGGATGTTAGAAGGGGTCCATGAGAACCGAGGGCCTCGGAAGCTCCGGCATTCTGCGCCAAGCGGGAGGGAAGGCGTCCGAAGCCGTCTCTGCGCTCTGCCGCGCTACCGTTGGCCTGGCAAGGACTGCAAGCATACCTGAATCAGAATAGTAAGTCCTGGTATAGAAACCCTACATTCTACTATATAGGTACATAGGACCCTTTGGGATTAGATTGTCGAGATCATTGGGGCCACCTCTCGGCGGGTAAATCGTTTTACTGCATTTGAAGAACTCCTCGTAACTTTGCGTGACTTCTCGAAACAACTCTACCAACCTTCTTCCCGGAATGACATGACCAAACATATGGTGAATTCGGCCCCAAGCAGCGATCGTGCAACTCAGGAATGGGTGCTCAAGGGTGCTCGAGAACCACACTCCAGAAGCACGTGCCCATTGGAGCATGCTTTCGGCCTTTAGAAGCAGCTGCAGCACCTCTTTGGGAGCATTGTGCTCTGCGGCCTTGACAGGACGGTGTGGGCGGCTGTTCTGTCTGTGTAGATAAGACGGAGCGGAGTGTGCACAGTCTTTGTTCTTTCTAGTTGGCGGATTGGATCACTAGCCAGATTCGAGCGGCAAGCTAGCTTCTTTGACAGTACACGACGTCTCTTGAGAGTTTCCTTGCCTCTGCGCAGACGTGACAGCAGAATCACACACTGGTACACCATCTGTACATTGTCCAAACATGAACAAGCTAGAGATAACACATGTGCACATCAACCGGCATACACATCGACGGAATTACCATGGCACACACATGTAATCATACGGATCCTTAGCGAGGGTAAGGGGGAAGGAAGTAAGGGACTGTAATTCAGGAATTGGTTTCATTCGACAGTTACCAGGTCCTTGAAGTCCTTGTGTTAGAGGTATTTAGGCCCCCTGCCCCCCTCCGCATTACCCGATAAGGGTCCTTATGGCGAAACATGAACTGATCTCCGGGGCTGCAGCCCAGTGTAGTGGAAGCGAGCCCTCGCGGTCTAGTTCGTGTGCTGCTTCCGGACAAGTCGCCTCAGCATCTCTGTGAACGAGCCTCTCGTTAGTACCAGTGCAGCACCGTTAACGGTCTGTTTCATGCTGCAGCGACCACACGTTGTTGGGACTGCTGTTCGCGCGTTTCAGTTGATCATCGACTTCGTGACTAATTGCGCCTGCAGACTAACTGGCGCGAGACCTGGTTGGACTTACTGTGGGATCACCCCATGTGAAGTCTGCCCGACCGGCATCCAAATCTGCCGGTTGTGGGGCCCCCTTCCCGTCCATGAAGCATCTTGCACATGTCGGGTGCACTGTGCTTTGTCAAGTTGTCTTAGACATTCACGTCGCCCAGGTAGGACTGGGCCAGAGGGGCCTCTTCCAAACGACTGCTCTCTTCGCAGTACTCAGTAGCCTCTGATCGGATTTGTCTTGCTTCTTATTCCGCCAAATACAGTCACTCAAAAAGACATGTTCTCGCTCTCTACCGACAAAGCCCTGACAGATGGTCAAGGGCCCTCGCCAGAAGCAGTCGGACAGACTCCAGGCTCAGCTTGTCGACGTAGTGTAGTGGCGTCCAGCCCTCCGTACAGATTATGTACTGCTCTTCACATGTTTAACCTCCGACCTACATCTCAAACTCGTTCCAAGTCTGAAAATCCTGCGAACTCTCAGATCGCTTAAAGAAAATGAAAGGGGGCCAGCCTCGGTGGGATGTTTCTCCTTTGCAGCTTCGGGATGAGCATCCAGCAGAGCTTTGAGAACCTCCAAGTCTCGAGACACGAAGCTCCTCTTTACAATAAGCGAATCGAATCGTCACTGCCTCCGCCTCAGCACCGTAGCTCAAAGCCCAAAAAAGTGGCCTCGCGACATGCGTCATTGCATGTGCATTGCACAGTCTCCACACGCACTCGGAGCCGCTCTTCAGGTTGTAGAAGATGTCGCATGCTCCCGCCTTGGATACCCATGCCGCTCGTCTTCAGCAGTGCGAGCTTTCCAGTAGCGGCAACTGGGGGCGGCACAGTCTCTCGCGTGATCAGAGGCTTCACTGCCTAAGCGCAGGGAAACAGGAGATGCAAAGAAACTCAATATGTGAGGCAGATCTTCGCAGGAGGGGCCCGGGCCTTGGCGTCAGCTCTCTGTTGCAGCGCCTGATGACAAAGAACCGCACTGAAACCCTGCGAGGCTGATGACCAAAGAAGACAGAGCCTGACGTCCAGCCCTCTGAGCTCAGTACACCGAACAGAGCCTTTGAGCCACTACTCCTGGCAGCACTAGAAAATGGGGAGGGCCGGGGGGTCAGCTTTGTGCACTCCGGTCAAGCATGCCGCTGCCACATGGGCACAGCCATGGCCATCAGAAAGGCCAGGGGCACGTAAGTGAATGATGTTGAAGAGTTTTTTTGTTGTGGACTTTTGCCGTTGATGACGACGTCCGTTTCCTCTAGAATCGTCATTGTTTCCAAGTTGCACTGTGCAGTGTGGCCATGATGTTGTTAGCGAGTTGGGCTGACTTGACAGGACGGGAAAGGGCGGCGCGTGTCATGTTCGCTCCTGGAGCCACTGGCGAGCCCGAGAGCTCCTGAGATTACCACAGGAAGGTCAGGCCCGAAAGATTCAAGAGGACTGCAGTGGGCTTCCTTTTGAATCCGTTGCGGACAGATCTTCGCTTTGGATGCACTGCATCAAGGTCACATGGAAGGAGCATGCTGGCTGATGGAGAGCTGCTCAAACGAAAGCCTGCTGATTGGCAGGCGTCTGAGATGCTCTACACATATCTGCAGACATGCAGGCTAGGACGCCGTATGAGGTCTTGGGAGCATGAAACTTAAAGCTCGCAGAACTCAGGCCTCGCCTACTGCACGCCCTAGTCATGCGTGCCTTAAAAGCCCGCCTCGCCATCCAACACTTTCACAGCCTGCAAACGGCTCATGAAGCAAACGACCTCAAAAAGAAAGCAGATACAGTAGCTGCATCCAAGGGGCATTCTTCAGCTGCTCGATCTCCTCCTTCCGTCGGGCGATGGTGTCCTCCAGTCCATGAGGCTGGGAGTGTCTGAGGCTCCTTGGAACCACACCATTTATCATTTATCATCTTTTCGCGTACTAATTATCATAGGCATCGTGTCGCTTACCGATCGCAGGGCACCGTCGCAATCATAGTCATGTCGAACTATCACCAATGCTCGTCATCTCGAAACGAGGATTACATTCCCTATGCTTCGACCCATCGCCTCCATTGACGAGGCCTTGGGGCCACAGGATGTGGAGAGCGCATCGTCAGCCTGCAACCATCGCACTGAAAGCATTCAGTTCGTTTGCGGCCCACAAAAACGACTTCAACTTCGCCAGTGTTTAATCTGAATCCCAGCTCAGTTTCATGCAAAACCGTCTCGATTAGGGTCGATCTGTTGCGCGACAAGGGATCCGGCCTTGCCCGCAAGTCTCATGTTCTCCTTGGCTGTCACCACATCCTCGGCAGTAGCGAAGCACGGGAAGTTCGCACAGTGTGCAGACTTCCCAAGGCAAGCACCGAAGAAAGCTCTGCCAGCTCGTCTTTCCGCCTGTCGACATCTGGAATCCTAACTAGCTTATTTGGCTCATGATGAGTCCTCATTATCGCCCAAGACAACTCAGCAGCTTGGAACCCCCAATTGCACCTCTAGGACTCTATGTCTACGACTCCCAGCGATAACACAGCACCACACCAGATGTGTCCTGTTCAAGTCCGCGTTCGCTTGGAACAGGCTCTCCTGCTGGAGCTTCAGAGTCTTCTCGGCATCTGCCTTCGCTGTGGGCTGCAAGGCGAAAGCCAAGCTTCAGACTGCTCCTAAGCCGAGATCAGACAGAAACAAATGAAATTACTGTAGGAACCTGATTAAGAAACCCCGGGCCTTTATTAGGGTTCTAATAATATGAGCCCTAATATAGTCGGGTTATGGGCACAGGGTTTCTTCATCAGTTTCCTGCATTACGCTTGCAAGTGCCATCAGGCCCAGCCCCCCGAGCACTGCTTCCCTGACGCCATGGACGCCTCTGCCCCGGCCTTCTGTTCTTCAGAGAGCTTGGTGAAGTCCACGATGTACGTGGCGAGGAACTGTGCGGCTTTCGGCTTCTTCGCATTCAGCGAAGCTGCTTCGTGGCCCTGTCCTACACCCTTCTGAGCCTGTCTCGCTCACAAGAGGGACATCTGATTTTCCCAGACGTATAAGCCCAGACAATCGAAAAACCACAGACATCATCTTGATCGCGATCCGCTGAATCTGAAAGCCAAACCTCGATCGGGAAGGCTGCACGCCCCGCCTTGTCAAGCTTCTCCAGCCCGAGATTGGCCAGGTTGAGCGCAGAGTCAGCTTCGGCACAGTTGCCAGACTGGCCACAGGTGTGAGCTTTTTTCTACAGGCCTGAGCTCCTCTATGCAGACTCAAAGTGAAAGCATTGCCAGGACGGCGCTCTTGTCCTCAGAGAGCTTGCAATGCTTTTTGAGGACCTCAGGGAGTGAACGAGAATCCAAGGGATGAGTGGCCCTTGTTCAAGAGTCGCGACACGGACCAGGATTCAAGACCCCCACATCGCGGCTCTTGGTGATGACGTCTCTGCTGGAGGCGTGATTCTCAGCCTAGCTCAACTAAACCGAGTCTCGTAGCTGAAAGATATATTATATAATATATTATAACATAATTTAATATATAATATTATATATATAATATATAATATGTATATATATATATATATTATATTTGCTGCGATCTGCTGGGGACCGGCCTCCTCCTTGATTCGAGCAACTTCGGCATCGAGGTCTGTCTTGCCCGAGGTCATGGCCCTGCGTGCCAGAGATGTTGTTCACGTGGACTTGGGTTGATGTTTTCTGTAGTGAGCAACTACTGTAACTATACTGTCACAGACCACCAAACTTACACAAGAAGAATCGGGCTGCTTCAGCAGGTACAAGTAAGTGCCACGCTGTTTGAGGCGGCTCACGTCCGCCTCGAGGAAGTGAGACTGCGCCTTGCACGGGAAACGCATGAAGCCAAGATGCCAGAGCATCAATGGAAAACCCTGCAACACTCCTTAGCCCACTTCGGCCCGTCCTGCAAGTCCAGCACTGCATTCTCCGCCCAGCGCTTCGCTTGCTCGGCGTCCTGTCCACTTCACGTTACTCTGCTCTCATCCAAAAGCAGCTCCACATTGATCATGCGCTACAAGTAACTCGGCGTGTCTAAGCATGTGTACCATGCCTCTGTGGCTGCGGAGAGCTTCTTGAAGCCCTCTCGGGCTTTCTGTTGCTGCTCCTCCTCAGTATTCGAACAGCTTTACATTTCGGGGCAGCATGAGGTTTTTCCATGGGGCTTGCAATTGCATTTTCTCTTTCCGCCAGTCAGCATCCTTGCAAAAAATCTCAAGCTGCAAGACTCTGACCTGCGAGAGAAGGCTTGCAGGAAAGCAGAGGTGTAGCGAGGAAGGTAACAATTTGTAACAACTACAGGACCTACTTCTTGCGCGGCCAGGTGCCAGCATGACTAGACTGCAGTAAATGACAAAAAACAAAACAGCATCCGCCACACTGCTGCTGCTGCCCTGCCTCTTTGCCAATGTACATGCGCCTGTAGATGGCACTACCACACGGCCCCCAACGGGCTGTCCCTTATCTCCGAGATGCTTCGCGTTACCAATGGGTATCTGCTTCGGATAGTACGGAAATGCGAAGGGAGCCGCTGGCCGGTTTGATGTGAGATTGAGTGAAGGCTCTGTGCTGGGAATTCGCTGCAGCCCCTATGGTGCAAACTGGCAGAACTTTGAGTAAGGGTGTGTGTGTGTGTGCTCTGCATTAGAGGCTGTGGCTCAATTCCTAACACACAGCCCAGAGCGATTCAGAGGAAGTCCAGCGCCGGACTTCCTCTGAAGAGATAAAACTTACTGGCACCGCGCAAGCCAAGAACTGCTGCAAGGGATCATCCGCAGTCCTCTTGCCACTTCATGGTGCAGCGGCCAGCTCAGAGTTCATTGCCGTGCCGAAGTAGATGTACTTGAAAGAGACTTGAGGCTGCCCTTTGCTCTTCTTCTTCTACTCCATTCTTGCCGATACCACGCTTGCATCTATTGCACGGCCTGGAAATTACGAGCTAATCACCACGGCCTGGACCAGATGGGTATTCCAGTGCGGCGAAAGAAGCAATTTTCAAACGCACATAAAAGGCATCACTCTATCCAAGCCGACACTGTCGAGTCCGGTTTCAGGCCGGGCGAGCACAATAGAATTCACTGTCCGAATTCACTTCAGTAGAGACTTATTTATTCCAATCTGCACTCATTCGCCGGAGCGAGGATAGCGGCCCCGGCATCGACGGGCGCTACCAAGTGAAGGATGCAGCAACTTTTGCGCTCCATCGCTTCATGGGGACCACGTTCATCAATCCTGTGAGCAGTGCAGGGATCAGCTCAGACTCCTTTGAGAGACTTTGAGCTACTGTAATAGAGAGGCTACTCTAAGAAGGTTCGCCCTCCGTTGTGGCCGCCCTGGCCTGTGATCATTGGAGCTGGGTCGGATGCTGCGAGGCCTCAGGCAAGACGTCGGCGGCTGCATGCTGGCCACTTTCTGAGGGCGGGTTATTGCTAAGCTGAAGGTCCATTGGCGACTTGACAAGTTTTCGCTGAGGCCCGTTCCAAGATCAGTCGCCAGGCTGCTCATGACTGCTCCAGGTGTCGCAAGGAAATTAACCATCTCTTGCACGCGGAGCATATTCAGCGGCGTCTGGGCCATCCAGCCGAACATGCGGAAGAGCCTTAGAAAGAAGCGGTGATTCTCGCTCACAAGTGCTCCTTCGCACACTGCTGCCATGTCTGCCTCCCTACCTCGTGTCATCTGTGACTCCCTTCTCTTGGCGGTTGGAGTGTGGGGCTGACGGTCTACGAGTAGGAGTCTAGAGTTTAGCCATGTTGTTGGACTCCTTCCTGCTTATGAAGTTTAGGGCCGTTTAAGGTTTCATGTTCTCGGACGTTTTAGCAAACTACAATGACACGTAGGTTCAACTGACTGGAGTGCCACTGCTTCGTGATCTGTAAAACGGGAGTGCCACTGCTTCGTGAGCTGTAAAGAAGTCCAACTTGCAGAAACGTCGGATCAAGGCACTTGTCGGTGCCACACAGCATCTCAATGAGTATTGCTCCCAGAGAGAAGACCTGGAGATGCAGTCAAGTCGTAGTTGCATTTGTGCATTCGATTGAAAAAAGATGGCCTACAAAGCTTTCCAAAAATTCCTCCCATCCAGCCACGCAACATCTGCCTTTGCCAGGTCCCAGGGCCTCCCGCAAGGCCACGCGGCTTCTGGTGCCGTAAAGGGCCAAGTGCCGCGGGGATTGCCTCGCAGGGGGAGACCGCAAGCCGCAGCCCGGTACTGGAGGGCCGGAGGGTTCAAGCATCTTCAAGGCATGCTGCTCTCACACACTGAGGCTGGAGCAAACTCCCTGATACACTCAGTGCAAAGGTGTCTACAGGCCCACATGCATGCAAACTGACTGCATGAAACATCACGACGCTTGAGACAGTAAGTCCAGGACCAGCCTACTGGCCAACCGAGCTTCAATGCCAAACCGAAATCTACGATCCTCAAGCGGCCGTCGCTGGCAAGTCGCATCAACGTGCAGCCACCGAAACATGTGTGTTCATGCCTAGGCACAATGCCTTGCAAAACATGGTTTCAAATGTCAGATCTTGGTCGCAGTACGTAGTGCTGGAGTCGAGGCTTCCTGCTAGATTGCCTTAGGCTGGGCCTAGGCACCTGTCAGCAGGACAGAAAACATGCTGAGAAAAAGCGATCTACGCCTGCATGCATTCCCCTTACGCCTTCACCACAAAACACTCACATCTACTACTGGCGTCAAAGTAAATCAGATTAAGCTGGAATGAACGAGCTTCTTTGGAGTTCCATCTTCCGATATGACAACGTTCTGCGGTTTGAGGTCCTGGGTATGCACCAGTCAAACAAACCTCCTGACCGACGAGGCTTCTTTGCATGCACACCAATCCAAAGAAGCACACAAAAAAGCTAAGGGGTCACTTGCAGGTCTTTGGTGGTAAAACCAAAAAACAGCAGAGAACAAGCAGTTCCTTCTGCCTTTCAATCCGTCCGTACCGAACATTTGAAGCCTAGAGTCTAGAGCTTTGATGACGAGCTTTCGGAAGGAACTGCTTGAAATCTGGTTAAGCCTCAAACCCTGATAAGGGACACAGTGAGCAAGGCCATGGCAATGACAATATGCCACTGCATCCGCTATCCTTCGGTGGCATCAGGTCTTTGCAAGCACCCTCCTAAAGCCCCCATCATGGCATGGACAATCAAAGCGTTACGTTCTGGCCTCATGCTGCGACGAACGGGTCTACTAACAATAAAACGTCAAAGAAAAACTCCAAATGAGATCAAACCGCTGATGGAAGAGTTGCCGGGCGATGGGCAGGTCAAGTCCGGTTTGATTGTCCCTAGCGCCATGGTGCCACAGGACAACCACACTTAGAACAGCTTTTCCCATGATTCAGACTGCATTGCGGTCAGCTGAGTCAACAAAGCCAAGGCAGCAAATCTGCCGCTTGCCGCTGACACATTCCTCCCACTCGAGGGTATCGAACGCGCCTGTTCTGAAGGAGCTTGTGAAGCGACTGGCTGCCGGCGAAGTCCATGAACACATAGAAGTTCTTGTATGCATTGACTGCTCCTCGTAGCCTTCAGAGATGCTGTCGGGGCTAGCGGCTAGAGAAGAGAGGAGCCGTAAAGTTACAGCTTAGGAGCTGGACAATGTTGGGATGACTCAACCAGTTAAGCGTGTTGCACTCGGCCATGACTCCAGCCAGCTCATCAGTATTCTTGCCCTTCTTCCTCGCAAGGAGCCACATCGATTGCTGAAGTTTAATCTCTCCAGAATGATACCACATCCGGCCTGATCACCTTCACGGCATTGAAGCCACCAACCAAGGGGTCTGCAACCTTGTAGACGCGGCCATGGGTGCCTCGGAAGGACGCTTTCCCAACTCTCCCGTTTCTGACTTCTGGCTCCGGACTACATGGGCTGCGCTGGACGGGACGGCACTGCGCCTTCTCCCAGAATTTGAAGAAACTCGTGGTCACCGACCCGCGCCTTGTGCAGGGCAAAGTGTGGAGCGGGAGGGGTGGCGCGATGCAGGATGTGGCAACTTCGAGCTCCAAGGGCCTACCTAGTATGATCAGCAGATCAAGGTGCGCCAGAGTTTGAGAAGGCTGGCATCAAAAAGCCTACGCTGCTACGTTGAAAAATCGACCTACGTAACCAACCTTCCCAGAAATCTGATGATGACATATCTCGGAGGGGGATGACACATCGGCTTATCGTCGTCCCAGCGACCCCATCGACTTCCGGTATCCACCACTGGGGCTGCAGAAATCCGGAGTCCAAGTAAGCGGGATCCGCCTGAAGACACGCCAAGGGCAAGGCTCGCGTGGAGTCCAAGGATACCCACACCAGCAGTTCGCACAATATGGGAGTTTCCGAAATAAGGGGTACCTTATTTTGGGGTCCTTGTAATAAGGATCCTACTAGGGTACTATTTTAAGGTCCCCTATTTTCGGAAGCCCCCAAAATTCACAGGGGAGGCCAAAAAAGCGCAGCACCAGAAAGTTGCAGTGGCCCCACACCCTGTGCCCGGACTTGCCCTCGACAGGTTCAGCCAAGGAGCCTCTGAAGAGAAAGCCTGCTTCAAGCAAGCTGGCTCGGTACTCCTGAAGAAAGCAGCCACACAATCAAAAACGCAGCGCACGCAACGCTTCATGCAGAAGTCTCGTGTTCATGTACAGGTGACACGTAGTCTCTGATAGATTCGTGACGATAGCATCAAGCTAGCGGATAGTAATGTGATACGTATCAGTAGGCCTCGGTGACCGAGACCGGCTGCGTGCAGGATTCATAGCAACCTCAGAATGTCATGGGCAGCAAAGAGTGATGGCAAAGTCGAGGTCTGATCCCCATAACTCTGCATCAGCGGTGACGGTGCTTGGTTGATCGTATACAGCTTCATAACCCGAGATTCTCAGCGCACTCAAACCAAGGCAACGGCTGGCGGCAACTGGGTGAAACGCGTCCAGTGGACGATCTGGCTCCGATGGCCCCTCTTCGTAGGGACTTACATGGTCGAGCCCTTGATTAAGAAATGGCGGCAGGACAAAAGGACATGCAGATCATAGTCATCTCCTTGCAGATTCCCTTCCAAGGAAGTTCAGGCGACATGCGATCCCTGTCATTTGCCGCAAATTAAAGCAGTGCTGGAGTCTGGGCAGCCGGCACAGAACTTGCCCTTCTCCTTTTCCTGGTTCTGCTCCTGTGTTCCATCGTTAGGCCCGCTGCGGGGAAAGAGCCTTTATCTCGGAAGGAAAGGTCTCGGCCTGAAGACCTCAAAGTTCAAGGCGGAAAAAACCACCCCATCCACCTCGCGAAGAGAGGCGATCAGGTTGGAGATCATCTCTTTGACGCTCCTGGGTGTGGCAAGACATAGCAGCATTTGGGCATGATTTGGACAA
Organism: Symbiodinium sp. CCMP2456; assembly: GCA_905221635.1. Taxonomy (NCBI): domain Eukaryota; class Dinophyceae; order Suessiales; family Symbiodiniaceae; genus Symbiodinium; species Symbiodinium sp. CCMP2456. The sequence goes on from CAJNDV010033786.1 coordinate 94,535, forward strand.
GTACTCGGTCTGACGCCCCTAGTGTCCGGTGCTCGAACTGTCAAGCATCTAGACGGCAAGTTGAAGCACAGTTGCTATGGCTGCATGTCACCTTCAACCAACACATCGTCGTGCCCTTAGATACAGCTTGTACAGATACCGGATCACGGCTTCCCTCAAATGCATACGAGGCTCTTGAGAGAGTCTGCGGTCTCCCTGGCAGACTGGGCCTGGATGCCATGTGAGGTGCTCAGGACATAGTTGCAGAGAAGGCATGGCGTCTTGCCCGAATTGTTCCATGTGCAGGCTCCCAGTGTCGGGATAGGGCGGTGAAGCAGTGACAAGAATCCAGGCCTGGCCAACTTCCGTCCCTGCACTCACCTTACCAAGTGCTTTGTGCACTCGCTCCCAGTCTCTATGGATGCTGCAACTGGTATTTCACTGGGTCCGACCGCCGGCTTGGGCAGCAGGAGCTAGGAACACGAAAAGAATAGGAAGACCCATTGCACTGAAGCGAGAATTCGGCCAGAAGTCGAGTGCAGACACGAGAACGAAATTCTGCATTGTGCTTGATGACAATTACAAGCGTGGCCTGCACGAGATTGCTCTCCGGGCTGGCCGGCACCGCGTCGTCGCTTCCCTGCCCACGGTTTTGAGGGGAAATCCCTCGCTGGACAAGGCTCCACAAGGTGCCTGCATCTGGAAGTCCTCCGAAAGACCACGGTGGCTGTCACTCAACGCCTCGATGTTGCGAAGAGCGTTGCGCACAGCCTCGAAGCACGACCCACGAAAACTCCGACACTAAATGCAAACACTTAGACTTCGATGTGGCCCACCTCGGACAGGTCATCGCTACCAGTATCTCCTCAGAGCCGCTTGCCAGTGGATGGAAAGCTGGTTTCATCTGGTCTTGGGGCGAGCACTGACGGAATCCAGCTGCAGGAAGTTCACGGCTGCAGCACTTGGACCCTTTGCGCCCCTCGGCCCAAGTGCACGTCAACTGTAAAGTCAAGTAAACGTATATGGCAAGGCTGCACTCCGTCTTAAGGCCAGAACGGTGTCAGTGTGAAGCCAGAGGCTTTCGCCTGTGCACTTCAACAACGCAAGACTATGGTGCATCCCGACAGTAACATGTCAATGTGTTGAACGATACTACATTGGTGTCCTGAACATCCGTGAACATGCTCGAAACCCACGGGGAAGATATCGTGATAATGGCGTCTCTAGAACACTGAACCCCGCCAGAAGACGGGGGGAGGTTTTTTTTCCTGGTGGCTTCGGCCCTGTTTCCTGGCGTGTTTTCCTCCGTCGTGGTGCTGTGGCTTGCCGTGGTGGGTCTGCTATCTTCCTTCGGGGTGTGCAGGGTGCGTGGGGGTTCGTCGTTTGGGAATTGACACTGTCACAATTCATTTGATTGGGCCTTTGGTTCAGAGTCTTCGCGCACAAAGAGACTCTGGTGCTTCTGGCCGTCAGACTGAGGCGACTGCCAGGCTCTTCAGAAATGAAGAGGCCATGAGCACCTGTGACCGGACCTGGGCCAACAACGGTGTGCACTCAGCCTCTGCTGCACTGACGTCAAACTCATGAGGCGACAAGGCTGCGGACTTCTGGACGCTTGTCGGATTCAAACTTCTTTGCCTGCGGCCACCGTAAGAATGGAAACTGCTGCTGGCTCTTCGACATGTCAACATCACGAGAGACTGGGCGACACGTTCGAACGTGCTGTCTTGGAGAAGCCTCGCAAGACACTTTTTGTGACAGGTATGGGTTTCACACGGACGAAACAAGCTCACAAATCTATGTGTTCAGTCACAGATGTTGCATGCATGTATGTGTGTGCGCGTTGGTTAATTTCGTGTGTATGTATGTTTATACACAGGATACATAGTTTATATATCTATACAGAGAGAGCTAGGGAGGGAGAGAGAGGAGAGAGAGAGAGAGGGAGAGACACCCATTTATTCAGACATTAACATATTTCTGGCCCTTCGCACGTGCGAATTGACTGTGAAAGACAATGCGTGACATGATGGAGAAACACCGCTTGATTACTGCAGCCTGTTTACGTTCTTTTGCGATTGTGTATAGAGAGAGGGGGATAGAGAGAGAGAGGGAAAGGGTGGGAGAAATGTGTACATACATATACATATGTATATATATATATATGTACACATATGTCTGTGTCTCCCTATGAAAGGATCTAGGCAAACAAACTTTCAATGTAATCAGGTATGTATCATTGGTATATATTTTTTGCCAGGTGTAGACTACCAGTAACAAGTAGGATCCGTCATAGCACCTGCACGAATTGAAATCGTCCCGGCCTCTGCGAGAAGCTCGCATTTTTTCTTGGACCTGCCCCCGGCATGGTATTCTCTCTATAACAGCCACTACTTGTAGTCGTCTGCTTGTGCTTCAACCTTGAACCCTGAACAGTCTTGAACTGAAACCCAAGGTGGCACGTTTTGAGCGTCTGACTTCTCCAAGACTGCGGTGTCTCGCTGCACCCCTTTTTTGGACATGGCCTCGCATGAGTGAAGATCATTTGTGTTCAGAAGGGGCTTTGGTAGTTGTACCGGACCTGTGGGCGTCGATTAGCCGGAAAGAACCAACTGCAACAAAGTGAGGACAGACCCGTCAGATCCACAGTAGAAGTAGGGATTTAGCAAGGATCCTGCTCGACAGGGCAAGCGGGCAAGCATAGCGCAGGCAGCCCAACATGTGTTACAAGAACAGCAGTACCCTGAGTCTCGAGCAACCGTACGGTTGGCCTGGGCGAATGCGGAAATAGCTGTGGGCTTCCCTTGTTCCCGCTTGTGTGTCTGGGTACAATGATGAGAGGATCACGAAGCAGGTTGCATTATGGGCCAGATACACACATACACACCCACTCTCTCTCTCTCTCTCTCTTTCTCTACTTCTTTTTTCTCCTGCAGGATCCCCGAGCCTCTGAGATCTTCTTGAGCTGGTCTGCCAACCTCGGCGAATCCAAGAGCAGTAGGAAAACGAGAGCTTTCTCTCAAGGGCCAAGATACAGACTCCTTGCATCTCGACAAAGTGGGGGTTTCCGAAAATAGGGGACCTAATATAGCACCCTAAATAATAGGATCCTTATCATAAGGACCCCAAAATAGGGTACCCCCTATTTTAGGAAACTCCCACATAAGCTCGCCTCCCTTCTATGCCCCGCGCTCCGGCTGTCGGTCGGCAAGGCCAGCCTGAAGAGGCTCGAGCCTGGCACAGACAACACGAACTGGAGCAGCCTGGGCCATTTCACCGAAGCAAGAGGTGAATCTTCTCTAGCATGTCCCACTACTCTACCCATCCTGTTGGGGATTCCAGAATAGAATCCTAAATATAAGCCACAAAAAGGAACTACTATGGGGCCTGTGGGTATGTCACACCTGCACCGGCCCCTTGGGAGCTTCGTCCTTCTACGCCAGCTCTCTTTGACTGGGCTCTGGGCAGCTTCCGCTTCGCCTTGATCAGATCCATCAAACGCAGCTCCTGCCAAGACAAAACCCAAATTCGTTGCATTTTGCCGCACGATGCGGGTTTGAGCAAAGCACGCAAAATGTTGATATATCATGCCCTGACAGTCTGCTTCCAAAGCAAAGGTGGTGCCTCCAGCTCGAAGGCCTGCAAGCAGGGAGCGTGCATTGAGCCATGCAGGTCATGCTGAGGGGTTGCAGGGCCTCGCGGGCAATCTGCGCAGCCTTGTTCACATCTGCCGCATCTTTGTCGAGGGCCTGAGAGACGCTGCAGATCCCATTCCACCTTCGCATCCCGTGTTCGTGGCCTTCGAACTGCTTTCCGCTGCATCCTTCCTGTCAGAGGAGACACCATTGCCATGGCTTATTCGCCAAGGGCATCGTGATGCGTCGCGCCTCCCAGTCTTCTCTGGAGCCTGGGATGCGTCTTCGTCAGTGCTTTGCAGCTCTGCCAAAGAGCTTGGATTCCAGGCCTGCTCAGAGTTTTAACCGACTTCGGCCACAGGCAGCGCAGGCTTAAGCACTCGCACACTTTTGGAGCAGCCTTGGCTCTCGGCATGTCCCCGAGATGGGCTGGACCCGACGTTAACTGCAAAGACTCGTGGTCAAGGCTGCTTCTGCATGCCAAGAGAGAGACAAGAGCATCATCGCTTCGCGACGAGCCGGGCAACGAGTCTCAACCCTGTTCACCGAAGTTTCCAGCTTCGGTGACGTGTGAGACTTCATGAGGGTCTTGTGCCTCGAATGGAGGTCGATCTGCGTCGGCATGGAGGTCACCTTCCTGGCTGCTGGAAGAAGCTCGCGGCTGTGCCTGAACTCGGTAAGCTCGGGGCTTCAAAAAAAGGCATGTCTCACGCACTGTCAATCTACAACTACAGATAAATTTATAAGGTGATCGCTGCGAACATTGTGCGCGGGCTTGATGACGCTTCGAAGGTTCCTTGCGCAGTGGTGCGGCAAAGCTCCTAAACCGCGGCTCAATTCATGATTGTGAGGACCTGTCATGTCGCGCGGGCGTCACGAAACTACCGCAGACACTCTGCGCAACGCCGAGACAGGATTCTGCATGCTGGTGCTGCGCGTGCCGCACTCGGCCAAATACCTGGGCGCACATGCTCAAGGTATGACGTCAAGAACTGTGTTTTTGTGAAATTGTTGTAAGCAGTTCTTCCGAGTCGCATGTGCTTCATCGTGTATTTCGCCAAAGCCTCGGCGGAAGGAAGGCGTCGCTCGGCTCCATGCTAAGAGCCATGAATGGCAGCTTTCTGAGGCCAGAAGCATATTTCGGTAGGACGAAGCTCTTGGGCTCTCTTTGCCTAGAAGCAAAGAGCTGAAGGCGGCGAGGGTACAAGGAAGCCCGTTTGCATGCAAAGCTGCTCCGTGAGGTCCGGCTCGGGCTGGCCAGCATCGGCTTCTTGCCTCTCATCCTCCTGCAGACACGGGCCGGGCGTCGGCGCCAGGCACCGAAAGAGCGAAATTGGGGTTGAGCCAGTCCTGGATGGGCTCAGCTCTTTGGGACTTCAGCTCTCCGAGACTCGCGTGCCGGCTGAGGTCTCGTCTCGGCTGGCCTCGGGGGCGAGACGTTGTCGTCCCAGGCACCGGGGCACAGTCGAAGTGACAAGGTCCGAACTGCAGATGCTCCGACCAGTGAAGGAGGCCCTGCTCCTTCGGCTCATGTTGCTGGCCACTGATGGAGTGGCCGGCCGGATGTCCTGAGTCGCCCAAGCTTAAAATCTCAAAGACACTGATCGGTTTCGAAGCTCTGAGGTAAACAATCAACTCGTATCAACTCCAAAGTGTCCTCGTTTAGGGAAACCAATGCATCACTCACGAAAAGTAAATCGAGCTCATTCATGAGCGTACTCTACACCTCCACCTTGAGGCCGCTGTCTGCGGCAATGCCAAGCATCATTCAAGCGGGAGGGCGGAAAAATCTGAGCCCACGACAATATAGGTTTGGTTCCTGGTGGCTTTAAAGCCTTTCGCTTTCATCAGCGGGACCTTTTCCAATGCAAAATCTCGTAGCATTCGATGCTCAAGGCACGCAGAGCATGTTCTTGTTTCAGCTTAGAAGAGAGCCTTTGTGACCGGCACGTTCTCGCGCCGCTCCTACCCAGATGTGGCGACCGCAGTGCTGAAGTTTACGGCTACTGTTTGGTCTGCATCGTACATGTGGCCTTGGAGCCCGATTTGTAGAAGTTTCAATGCAGGCACAAGTCCTGGAGGTACTTTTCCTCTGCTTCGCATCGCCTGCCATAAATCAGCCTCAACACTGAGCGTGATGCATGCCAGAACTGTACCCGAATCTCCCGAGATGCACGGCTGCTGTTGGACTCTTGCAGACCTCGCGCTGACCACGCACTTGCCCCACGTCTCGCATCTGAGCACGTAACTCCATCACCCATCGCTCGGTCTTGGCAGAGAAGCCTCTGGCACAGGCTTCAAGACATGCAAGAGATCAGAGGCAGCGATGGACCCGGAGTCTGGGATGAATCCATCTCTGGCCTCTGGAGCTTTGGGTGGCAAGGGGGAGTAAAAGTGTTCTTCTTCTTGGATCATAGTCAATTATGGTATAATATACCCCAAAACCCTATGCTAATTCTTAAGGCCCCTAAATTACTTAGAAAACCCAATTCTGGCTTTCGCCGAGCTGCCCGGCAGTGGCGGCCGCGCGCTGCCCATCACCGTGGCTTCTCCCTCCTCACAGGAACAGCCCTACTACCCTACTCAACACGGCTCCGGCATAGAGCTGGGTCGCAGGTCCTTTTGAGACGTTTGCGCCATGGCCGTCCGCGGTCAAGGGGACCCAGAAAGGAATCCAGCAGCCATCTCCGGCGACGAGAATTGAGTACCGACGCACGCAGCTACTGGCAAGGTGAAGGTCTTGAGATTTGGCACTGCGACGAGTCATGGGCGGCTTGTTTCTCTTTTCGCTGCTTTGCTGGATTGGACGATGGCCGTCGACTACTTCTCGCTGGTTGAGCTGACAGGTGCATGATCAAACGAGCACACATGAAAAGTACAAAGCTGGCATGTTGAATGAGTGCGAAAAGAAGCTCCTGGCCAAGGTTTAGATGCAAAGCACACTCCCTGCTGCAACCGAACAACGCAATTGCTTGCCTCGCTGCCTGTTTCTCCACCCTGGTCGCTGTCCTCCACGGTTGCCACATGCTGCATGCCCTCGTCGGATGATTCAACACACTTCCAGCATCCACTAGCAATCGAAGGCTCCTTGCTGTCTCCCTGCAGAAGCTCAGCCGCTTCGTCCAGCTTGTGGGCACCGCTCCTTGACCAGACCTGCGGAGGGTGCCCTTAACCGCGATGCAAAGGATTGCTCGGCAGTGAGGCTTTTTGAAATACGTCTGACATTCTCACTCATCTAGCGAAGGGATGTGAAAGGATGAAGAGAAATCTGGCATTTCATGCAGCGAGTGAATAAGCAAGTCTGACTGCTTTATACAGCGATCGAGAAACGATTGACTTTTGTATGCAGCGAGAACGGGCATGTCATGGCGTCCTAGCGCTTTTTGTGTGAGGAAGCATTCTTAACATTCAGGTGCTGAGGATCGCAACTGCGCGGGTCCGGACAAGCTACATGTGAATGCAATTCGGATGCTGGGTCTAATCACTACTTACATCTTTGCCATATGCACGAAACAGACAAGATCTTCACCCATGCTGGAATCTTGGGTGAAGCTGCTGGATGCTTCTTCCGGGAAGTGTCCATGTCCCCAAGATCTGCGTACGCTGCTTTCGAGCCGAAGGCTCACTTCTTATTCAGACATTCTGTGCGCAACATGTTCATGGGCTTTCTCAAGAAACTCCAGCGCGCCCTCGGCGCAGTCTTGCTAAAGGGTTCTCTGAAAGCCAAGCAAGGAACACTTTCCCACTACCACACTGCAGAGTCAGCCCTGCCTGATCTATTCTTTGCTTGGCCTTGCTCAGGATGGCCTGGCAGGGGATGTCTTCACGATGCTTGCTCACGATGCTTGCTCAGATTTCGGCAGGCTCCGCGAGTCTCTAGAGTCCGGAGCCGCCTTCACTTCCCGAGTGTAGCCAGAGTCGCGGGCAACGGCCGCTTGACCTTGGCATGACTGGTGGATTGAGAGGTTGCAAGCATCGCATCTACAACAGCGCTGAGGCAGAAGCGCTCCGTTCGTAGAGTAGCAAGCTGCTTCTGAAGAGCAGCAACCCTTAGCGGGGGGGTTTGACATGTCAGACTTTGTATGCCCATATCCATTGCACAGGCTTTCGAAGCTGCATTTCTGTGGGTTCCGCTGGCTCTTGTTTTGTTCACGCGCTGTTCGACATCGAAGACTGGCCACGAGCCGTATAGCCTACACAAATCCCATCTTGCGGAAGACACACTACCTAGACCTAGCCAAGTTAGTCGTTCCAGTCTCGAGTCTCGGGGCGAAATACCTAAGTCGGAGTTTACTCATGCCAACATCCGCGCCACATAACACCGAAGTTTCTGTCCTCGCTGAACTCTTGGAAGAGATATGCATGAACGGCACATGTTGACTGGAGTCTCTTGAAACAATTCTCAGAAGCAGGTAGCGTGGGTCCAGAGAAATTCACCGGAAATGCCGGGCGGGTGCCGGCAGATTGCCTGGCTGTGCAAGGCTCGGAAGAACCTGAAGGTCCATGCCTCTCACTTGCTTTCTTCTGCTGTGCCGCGCACGGCCATGTCCAAACAGTATTTACACGTGCATCTGGATCCCGGAAGATGCTGACAGGCTTCCTAGTAAAGCTCAACCAAAGCGCTGACTTCGACCAACTGGTCTGGTCCAACTCCGCCAAAGATGTGAAACGTGGACTCCTCTGTTGGTAACTCCACCATACTGTTCTGCAAAGTGAAATGGCCAGAGGCCGTGCGCATCTCCCCGTTTGAAACTGAGAACCCAAACCGGCATGGCAAACAACCGTGGTCTTTGGGTGGGGTGTCGCACTTCAACTGGAACATGCATCTTCCGTCAGACTTCTTAAAGTTGGCATCGGGATTTGCCGTACCCCAATTTTGGGGGAATGCACCGATTAAGAATCTCAGGAGCTGTCCAGTACCAGGGTGGTACAAGTCAAACCCCGGTGAGATGACCTGCTTGTCGTTGGTCCGGAGCTTGCGAGAGTCTACGAACCATGTGACCAAGTAAGATCCTGGTCTCTCCATGTGGCGGATGTGCATATGTTGTGGGTCTTGGTGATCTGTGCCTGGTATCCCAAGGAGCCGCGCGACCTCACAGATGTAAGCTGCATATTCGGCTGTTAAGAGGACCCGGTTCGTTTGCAGGTGGTAGATCCACTCGAACCACTCTTCCACCGTGTACTCTTGAAAAGGGAAGTACACCTCCGACTCCGTGCCGAATTGCGGCTCACCGCTAACCCCGGTGAATGGGGCAGCATCTGGGTTTAGAGTTGACGGAACCACAGGCGCCTTCGGCAACTGCACCTCGGGCAGCTTCTCCTGAAGCTACGCTCTGACACTTTGACTCGCCAGATGAGGATAGCACAGCTAAATAGTAAGAATCTAATCTCATCAGATCATCAGCAAGTGCCAAGATCGCTAGAAAACTCACAGCCCAGTATCAGTATAAGGCATC